>JAVYIG010000203.1:600000-766249 GCA_035222895.1 Strongylocentrotus droebachiensis
GTGGAATAATAATGGATTAGAGGTGAAGGGGGAAGGGGTAGCATGCTTTTGGAAGAGCTTTTGAGATGATTTTGAATGTTCACTACACCCCGTCTCATTGCAGCTTAAAGCCTTTGGTGGGATAAAGAATAACAATTGAGTAAAGTTTAAACATTGACCTAGCTACTTTGTACCTGTATATTTTACATCATATTGAAGAACAGAGATTTTCTTAAATCAAAGTATAACTATGAAGCAAGTGTTTGATATCATAATGATGACAACAAAGTTTCAGGATTATTGCTTAGTTGTTTTTTTACTCTCTAGTATTTCTTTTTTTCCCCAATATTCATGATTTGCAATGAATATTAAGCAAAGCAACTCTATATGTATATTTCCTGCATTCGTCATACCAGAGAAAAATTCTTTGGCCATACAGAGAGGGAGGGAAAGAGTGAGAAGGGGAGGGGGGGGGTCCTTATCCCTTTCAACTTCACAGAAGTTCCGTATCTAGTCTCCCAACACTCTTAAAATAAATACCTGGTGGGTATAATTTGGTTGATGAATTGAATATCAAGTGACAGAACTACGGAATCATTGAGGATGTGGTGGTATTGATTGTAACACCTCCTGGACCAAGAGGAAATTGTTGGAAATGTAGCCGTGTAAGATGAAACGGCTGATTAAAAAAGTGCGGTTTCAACCAGATCTGCTATGTCATTCCACGAACTGAAGCTATGACAAAGGCATTAATGTGGAAATTATTCATGCTGAATGTATGAAGTTTGAGATAGGATTTCATTGCCATAGGTTTTAAAAGGTTAGGTAGATGCTCAAAATAGATTTAGACATATTTTGCCTTTTCATTATTTACTATAACAACTGCAAAATGACAGCATCACAAATGAAATTTTAGACAGAATTAAAACAAAAAATAGAATTCTTCGCTATTTGTCTTGATAAATAAAAACATTTTCACAACGTGATATTATCTGAACCATACAAAACCCTCTACCTCTGCTGCACAAGCATTGCTTTAGTTTATATTATAACAAATTTCAAATATGAACCACCAACATTTAAGTATTCTCTTTAAAAAAAACCACAAACAGCACATACTAGAAATGTTTTGTATTCACAACAAAGGCTTACACATTTTGTGAGATGTAATTGACAGACAAAACTTCCAAATATTTAATGAAGCTTGGAGTTGTTATGGTAAAACAACACTATTTGGTATGTGTCATGAATGATTAGAATACACAGAACAATTCAACAATCCCACACACCTTCTCTGGGCAATGCATTCTTTGTGTCTGACGTCAGTCTGCGGGTTTTCATGAAAACATGAAGGTGTGAAGCATATTGGACTTGAACTCGGGATTGAAAAGGATTTCACTTTACCAGAGCGGGCAAAATGGGAGAATTGTGGTTAATAAAAACAGCGCGGTTGAGTGCTCTGCTGTTGAATATGATTCAAATTGACAGCAATACATCAGCACTAAACTTGTAAAATTATGAATCTGGTATTTTTACTGCATGTTTATTAAACATGATATTGATTTGTACTAGACATAACAAACATTTCTTAATCCTCTAATTTCTACCCAGTAGTCCCTCTGTTTTGAATAATTACGTTATTTTGTTATTCAAACTCACCTCTACTTGCAAATGAGCGCCATTTGAACATGCTGTGAATTATTATAAGCATAGATTATCGTCCTATTAACAGCACATATGAAGCATAAATACCATTGCAAAGCCAACTAGAGTATCAGATTGATATTTCTACAGACTCGTAATAATTCTGTACATATATGTGAAGAGTTTTTTTAATGTGTGAGTAGATTAAAGACTTTTAAATACTCAAAGAATGATACTGGCAGGACTTGGGCATGCACGATTTGGTAATGACATTTAATTGTCTTGGCGTGTACACAATAGAGCAAGGTTTTCATTGTTATGGAAATCCTCTGCTACTGGAGTGAAATGCACATGAATCAACCATCTCTACATTAAGCAACTTTATCTTGCATACAATGGCTGTTGCTATGCTAGGAAAACTGAGACAAGCTTTAATGATAATACTAAGGTTTTTATATAGCGCAAATTACAATTAAGTCTCTAAGCGCTATAGAAATGGAAGAAATTCAAGAAGTGAGTACAGAAGAAATGAATAATAAGAACATAATAGCTAGAAATTGCATGTATAATATGATTGTATTGCATAAAGAATATCCAAACTAGAAACTACATGTACACCGTAATATGATTGTATTGCATAAAGAATGATACGAAATTACGTTTGAAAAATCGAGAGAGTGAGAAAAGGATGCAACTGCAGTTTGTTTTGTGCATACAAGGGTATAAGAGTGGAACGACTTGTGACATATTGTCCAAAATATATGTCACTTGGATCGCACCCTTGTTCAAATATGATCGATGATAAAAACTATTCAAAAAGTAGTGACAACTGTCGTGCATGAATTCATCCATGGAATTTTATGAATACAGAGCCGTCATGCAATTTCGTCTTCAGCCAATAGAAAATATATCTGTTATATACCAATGCAATGAAATCCTAATCCAAGCTTTTGTGTAAATTTGATGTGCTCATTCGCTGAATGGTACATGACCCCCATGACATATGACTTCAGACTGCGTAACCCAATACTCTGGGACTGTGGCGTTATGTGCTGTCCATAAGAATGTGTTTATTAGATTTGATAAGTGTCGTTTTATTGTGTGCCTGGCAGATTTGCCGGTAGCAATGTTCTATTGTACACAAATTGAAGTTGTCAGCTCTAATAATGCGGTCTCGCCCGGGTCATTTCGGTGAAGTGTTCACCATAGAGGGAGATACAACACTCCGAAACTTTAGATTCCGATCAGCCTGAAGGGCGGGTTTCAAGTACACCAAGGTCGTGAAAGTTCGCAAAACTGAAAGAAGCTTCAGCTTGCTAGGGGAATATTAGGCCTGTCCTCATCAGCTCGAGTTTGCCAAATGACCGGCTATTTTCAAACTTGGGATATTATACCGAAGCTCGGATATTTTGGAAACAAGACCAAGATTTCTCTGGATATTTTTTCAACCAAATATCCCGCTAATTGCAACTGCGGGCTGATGAAGACGCAAATTTACTGGTTAATTTGTGCTCAGGATAGTTAAAATAACAGGTTATTTGGTAAACTGATGAAAACAGGCCTATTTAGAAAGTTTCAAGTTTGTTGCATACATGTACATGAAGAATAAGATGTAAGAGGAATTTTGTTATGCCCTTAATTTTTATTTTTAAAGGGATCATTCTCATTTCTTGAGATACAGAATCTTTTTATTGGAATTTGTAAGAGGATTATTACAATGTAAATAACAAAATAAAAGCGCCTGACCATCAACAAGTGACTTTACTATTGCTATATAAGTTTAATTAATAAATCTGGGAGTTGTAATTTGTTCCCTTGGGTTATGTAGGCAGTAACCGGTTCTTTTCCCCAGAACAATCTACTTGCATATAATTCCAAATTCAATAAAATGGCAATTCTCTTTTCATTACATTCTCATTTGGTTTGAGGATTCCAGGTGGATAGGATCAAACAAAGTCTGTTTTTATTTGACAATCACTACCGAGTGCGGCATCCTTACTATCTTACCACGCATTCAGACTAACAGAATTCAATGTATTGCTATACAAGAATCGTATCTCTATACGATATTAATTTTGTCTAGTCTGCATGTCTTATAAAAGGGCGTCACATTACAAAATGTTGCATGGTAAAACGCATGTTTGAGCGTCGTTTTGAATGAAAATAATTGGTCCCATTCTCATCTGAATGTTGTATCGTACAAAAAGGGTATAACTGGGTTGGGCTTATCGGAAGCAAGCACCTCCTGACTAGCACATGTCGACTGATGTCTCTTCAAAACTAGTTTCTTATTAAATACCATGTTCCTTTATACAATATTGTTGCATTTATCTATTTTGTACACCCCTTTCGCTCTAGGATGATTCCTTATGCAACGTTTATTTATATGTGTCTCGTATAAATTCCCTCCAGTCTGAACAGGCCATATAAAAGTACTTTTGCATTATGAGAAAAAGTGACTTCCCACCCTGTATATCAACTCAGAAAGACGGATAACTGTCCCTGCAATTATTTTCCAGTCCATTTATTATCATGACATCGTGCAGTTAAATTTTCCAGTGGCTTTTATTGCAATAAGGTGTCGCAGCTCACTCCACTCCGTATATGGCTGTATTGTGTAGTGTAATTGTTGTCGTCCCGTAAAAGTCATATTGAATGACTTTGATGTACTATCCTGTGGGATCGTCACGGCTAACCACCAATCCTTGTTCCAGGCAACAAACATTTCACAATAAATCATCAAGGCAATACCAAGAGAGCCGACAGTACTGTTGTTGTTGTTCAAGTGGGAAATAAACTGTCAATAGAAATTATCCATGTATGTGTATATCATAGTTGGAAAATGATTATGTTTGTGACATGATGCTAAGGGGTAGGAATCACAAGTGTTCCATTCAGCAGTTACCACTTGATGGGTCTATTTAGTTACGAACTGTCAAGAGAAATTATCTGACTTTGTGATTTTACAGATCAGTATGGATTGGATATAATAAGGATTATTTTCTGTATCAAATGATTATAATTGATAACTTTAATCAAACTATAAATTTTAGCAAGACCTGCTTCCAAATTAAAACAAAATTCTGCAGTATTTGCATTCAACATTGATTTTGAGCTTACTATGGATGCATAATTCATGGATGCAGTTTAGTGAGATTAAACCTCAAAGTTTTTTAATTGAAATTGGTGGTCATACACTTTTGTTTGCCTTCAACTTTTAATCAAATTGTAATACATATTAGCAAGACCTGCTTCCAAATCAAAACAAAATTCCATAGTATTTGCATTCACTATGGATTTTAAAAGCGTACTATGGATGCATAATTCATGGATGCAGTTTAGTTAGACTAACACCAAAGTATTGTTGTAAATGATGGCCATGCACTTCAGTCTGCCTTCAACCCTTTTCGCTATTAATGTTTTTGACTTAAATTGTATTTAATTAAACATATAATCCATGAGTGCATTTTAATGTTGATTAAGTATGATGAAAAGTGATGGTCATGCATCTACTTCAACCCCCCCCCCCACCCAACCCATTCATAAAGGATAAAGCCCTTTCCCATTAAATCTTTTAGTATTAAATGGATGGATGCTGAGTGGTTTGATATAAAGGTTCCAAAGTGTTTAATGCCTAGAACGTGCACATCATGTCCTCTCTACCTGATCAATGTTTAGATCATTAAACGTAGGATGTCATCCCTCCTAAATGCCATTTTACTAAAGGTAGTTTTATTCAAGAGTCAAGATAATCAAAACATGAGATAGTATTCTCAGTGGAGTGGATGAGAAGGGGGGGGCGCAAAAAAAATGTGACGGCCCCTCCCCTTTTACTTTCCTTTCAGGGAATATTCAGATTTGTGCCCCCCCCCCCCCCCCCTCTCCTCCGATTCCTTGCTCCCCATTCGTGATTCATGTAGACTAGAGACTGAGTACCGGTACAAATCTGTCTCATAAACAGCTTACCGTCTAAACTGATGCTGAAAATTGTTTCATTAACTGAGAAGTTATTACAAAGTCCATTTACTCGACTGCAATATGAATAATCCCATAACATGCAGATAACATCATAACTAAACAAAGTAAATTTTGAGGAATTCTGTATTGCTGCTTTCATTACCATTATCTTGCCTCTCATTATATTTTGTACTGATGTTTTAACATCAACATTCAATGAGGAGTAACACATCCAAATTTGAATGGTAGATTTTTATTCTTAATGTTATACAGTTGATATGACGTTTCAGTGTTGTACATGTATCAATTACGATAGGAATTTCGTCAGAGAAGTTATTATTTTAGCCAAAATTTTCAGTTTGTTTAACTGTTTTCCACTTTTCCCCCTTATTCTTCTCTATTTGCAGGAACAAGAAGATCCCAATTCTGCAGCATGGCCTGACTTCTACTTGGACCAGATCAATGCAATGATGACAGTAAGTATTTGATTTGAAATTATTATCATGAGGAGATGTTTATGATCCATTACCACAGTGTAGGGAGTAATGTAGGACCAATTCACTGCATTGCACTCTTGCTAAAGGATAATCTTATTTTACCCTTTTTTTCTCTCAATGTTTTCTGAAGGAGTTTCTTAAACTCATTCAAGTGGAAAATGTCAGAACTAGCTACAAATATACATGTATATATATACTTTTTGTTTCTTTAGACAAAAAAACACCTTTTATTTGCTCTATTTGTTATCTTGATGTCCCTACAAATTTGGAACATAACCACTAAAATCAGGCCTGATAAAAACCCGATTTATTTTATTTTTCCCGATTTTTTCCTGATTTTTTTTTCTTCCCGATTTAAAAAAAAAAAAAAAAAATCTAGATTTTTTTTTTTTTTTTTTTTTTTTTTTACCATTTTTTTTTCTTCCCTATTTTATCCTGATTTCCCCGATTTCCCTCTTATTTTCTCTATTCTTCCCTATTTTGCCCTATATTTTTCCCAATTTTGTCCCAATTTTCTTACTCGAAAGGGGGGAATGTTGTTAGATGTTATTTTTCTCCGCGAATCCTCTTCTTTTTTTTTTACTCAAGGGGGGCGTGGTTGAGGGGAAAACAAAAAACCTATTTTTTTTTTAGTGCTCACTATCACCCCTGTAAAATGTTGATTATTAACACTATCCAGGAAAAACGTTTTAACAAGTGATGTGTGTAAACTTTGATCTCTCAATACATCTCACCACATTATGTTACCACATTATGTTATTCAGAAACATCAACATGTCATTTTGATATGATGTAATATTTTCTTTCTTATGTTATAGCTTGTTTCAACATCGGGGGAAGATGAGATTGCAAACAGGATCAAAGTGGTGGACGGTCTCAAGACGGCGCTCAGGACACAACCTATGAAGTAAGTTTGTCCCTTGGATAGGATGTAAATAGCTGTGGATTGTTCTATCAAGTTTTTATTTTTACAGATGATGGATAGTGTAGAGACACTGCTTAAGACATGACCTATGAAGTAAGTCTGTCCCTTGAATAGGATGTAAAAGGCTGTGGGTTGTTGTATCAAGTTTTAATTTTACAGATGATGGGTAGGGTAGAGACACTGCTTAAGACACGACCTATGAAGTAAGTCTGTCCCTTGAATAGGATGTAAAAGGCTGTGGGTTGTTGTATCAAGTTTTTATTTTCACAGATGATGGGTAGGGTAGAGACACTGCTTAAGACACCACCTATGAAGTAAGTCTGTAGCTTTAATAGGATGTAAATCGCGGTGGGTTGTATTAAGGTTTGGTTTTACAGATAATCGGTAGTGCAGAGAGAGTGATTAAGACACAACCTATGAAGTAAGTCTGTCCCTTGAATAGGATGTAAATAGCTGTGGGTTGTTGTATCAAGTTTTTGTTTTACAGATGTTGGGTAATGTAGAGACACTGCTTAAGACACGACCTATGAAGTAAGTCTGTTTCCTGAGTAAGATGTAAATAGGTGCAAGTTCTAATACCAGGGCGTTGTTTTGAGATTAATAGTTTTGAGACGGCCTCAGGACACAACGTAAGTCTGTCTCTTGAATAGGATGTAAATGGATGTGGGTTGTTGTATCAAGTTTTTATTTTCACAGATGATGGATAGTGTAGAGACACTGCTTAAGACACAACCTATGAAGTAAGTCTGTTTCTTGAATAGGTTGTATGTGGGGGTTTGTCAAATGGGATAATGGGTGTGGATGGCTTAATAGTTATAGGGAATAATATCTGAGGCATGTTACAAAACAACCTCCACCTCAACTCTTGAGTAAGGCATAATTTCACAGTTGCCCAGCCCCTTGGAATGGA
Source organism: Strongylocentrotus droebachiensis (assembly GCA_035222895.1). Lineage (NCBI taxonomy): Eukaryota > Metazoa > Echinodermata > Echinoidea > Camarodonta > Strongylocentrotidae > Strongylocentrotus > Strongylocentrotus droebachiensis. The sequence goes on from JAVYIG010000203.1 coordinate 607,913, forward strand.
TGTAAAGCTGAACGTCGCTTGGAGCAAAAAATAAATAAGTAAAAAGGTGTAGATGAGCATCAAACAACCGACTGACAGTCATGTAATATCTATTAAAGCCCCACTGTACTACTTATAGCTACTTGCGCCCTCTATATAGCAAACGATGCCTAATCTGTGCCTGTTGGTCCCCATGGTCCTCTTTTTCTTATGTTAATTCAGAGCTGATTTGATGAGATAACCACCTGTCAGTGACCTTGCAGGGAGGTCTAACCCCCTCTGGTCAAACTAGTGCAGACAGGCTTTAATATATCTTTGTCTTTTATAGGTTTGTGATGAGGTTTCTGGACCTTGATGGTCTCTCCGTCCTCCTCAACTTCTTGGAGAAGATGGACTTTGAAACCATGGAGAGCCCCATCCACACATCAGTGATTGGCTGTATCAAAGCCCTCATGAATAATTCAGTAAGTATGACAAGGTGCTCATGCATAATCATGAAGTATCATGAGGTCCTTATGAATAATTCATTGAGTCTTAAGATATTAAAAGTAATCAAAAGCAAACTTAATCCATGGGAGTGCAATTAATCCAATGACCGAAAAATCTGCATGCTAATTTTAAAGTGCCATTCTGGTTAGATTAATCTTGAGCTTTAGGCCAAGCCCTTAATGGGATAAAGGCAATTTGATTGAAACACTTTGAGCATGTGATTAGAAAATTTGCATCATGATAATCCAGTAATTAAACCTATGATAGCAAAATCCCTTTCCAAAAATCAATCATTTGTTGATTATCAAACACAAAGGAAACAAAGACCTCATGTTAGGCAACACCAGGAGAAAAAGATTGAAGAGATTATTCTAAACAAAGGTAGGAATTGCCAGTCATCCCCTTCCTTCTGTAAACACTTTCTAAGATTTCAGATTTGACGCAAAAGGAAACCTTATCTGATCCCATCTAGCAGGTGTACGATGGTTATCGGTGAATGCGAACTTCCCTTCCACACGCAATGATACCAAAATATCACATTGCCATCCCTGTTCACACTGAAAAGGTAACATACACCATGTTACATGTCAGTGTGCTATTTAACCATGTGTCACCTTGTTGAGGGATGTGTTTACATTTGGAAAGATGGTGTAAGGTTAAAGATAGTTTTAATTGAATGTGAACTATCCATGTACATGTAGGGATACCAAAATATCACATTGCTGTCCTGTTCATACCGAAAAGGCCACATACTATGTTACACGTCATTGTGGTGTGAGAGCATGTTTCATGTTAATGGGGATCTGTTCACATTCCAAAAGATGGTGTTGGGTTTGAGGAAGTTATTGGTGAATGTAAACTTCCCATTTTAATACACGTAATGATACCAAAATATCACGTTTTTGTTCCTGCTCACATTGGTAAGGTAATGTACTATGAGACAGATCAAACAGTGATACTGTGGTGTGAAAACATATGTCACTTTCTTAAGGGATCTGTTCATATTGGGACAGATGTTGTTTCATCTTAGATGTTATCAGTGATACCAACCCCCCTCTGCCCAAATCGATGCATAAATAGCACATTACATACAACCCTGTTCAGATGAGGAAAGAGCGCAAATAGATCGTACAACGGTATGCTAAAAACATGTGTCACCGTGGTAGGGAATCTGTTCACATTGGGAATGAATCCAAACTTTTAATCCCCAAATATCACTCTACAGATATACATCCCTGATTACAAAGAAAAACTTAATTGCCATACATACCCTATAAAGGTTTACGGCAATATACTGTAGAAACAGGTGTCGCATTCATAAGCAACTGATTCACATTACAAGAGATTGAAAATGAAATAAGAATAGATATCACAATTAATTAATTAACAGATTTATTTCATATCGGATAGGTAAATGAAACTGAAATGTAAATGAAACTGAAAGAGGCATTAGAAAGATATAATTACATAGTTTCAGACCAGTTAATTAATTAATGCAATAAATTAATTGTAGGTGCGTTTGAAAATAGAATAAGGTTAATCCCAAGTATGTAAATGATTTAAAAGAGGATTATATTGCAGATGGATTATCAATTTTTTTTTCTTTCAAAGTTGGCACTTTTGGCTTTCCTAAAGATCACAAGCAATGATTAGAATATTCAAGTTTTTTAAACTAATGTGGGTTATATTTAAGGGAGAGGCACAACCGGCCTGTTTCCCCTTTTTAAAACTCAATCTGGCCTACCAGTACTACACATACAAAATATATCCCCCTTTCAAAGTTTTGACCCAAAAGGCACCTAAAAGTGTAATTTTGCTTTTGAGTTTTTTCAGCATTGTGCACCCCCTCCTTGTACAGAATTCTTGATACACCCCTGGGTTGATATGTGCACACAGTTAGTTCATGTAGGAGACTCTAACAGGTCACCAATTATGTTATAAAATGGTAATATCCTGTAAGACCGTGAGAAAGTGGGGAGAGGGATGCTAAGAATAACCCGGGAATCGCCCTCCCTCGATCAAAGCCTATGTTCCCCTTGATGCAGCTTTTGGATACTCAAATCACCGAATCTTAATTTCTCAGTGTGAAATATCCTGTCTCATTAGCTCATGCCATTCATTCATATAAAATGAAGTGCTTTATGAATAAAAAATCTTTTGTTTTTCAGACAATTAAACAATCATCTGATCATCTTGGTTGGAGGGTAAAACTATATTTTAACATAACTCAGGTTTCTTTCAATACTGTTAAAATTGATCTGAACCCCCCCCCCCCTTTCCCCCTCTGCCCCCTCAAAAAAAAGCATTTGAAAGAAATACATTTGTCAACGTTCTGAGGATAAGGATCAATAATTTATCCATGAACAAAGTGAAGTCATTTCCGATCTTCTGATACATGCACACACATCTTAACATGAAGTTACGTGCGACACTCACCGTCCATGACATTTCTCACGGTCTGTGCAGAGAGTATGTGATTTAAGGGCCCCTGACTCATTCTGTTTCTGGGAATGGAACGTCCATTTATTTCCTCGCATCCTTCCTGACCAAGTCCATGCGATGGGATTAAAAAGATTCACACTGGATGTTGCAGTGGTTTAGGGATTAATCCTCTGGCAGATTTATAAAAACATATTTGACATTGCGGATCATCGGAAATCACATTGTGCAATTTTCAAAAGCTCTAGAATTTATGCAGTGAAAACATGTACAAAAAGTAGATAAAGTGCTTGATATTGCTGTGTTGATATTGAACATTTGGTATTTGATTTTTTTTGTAAGAGAAATATTGATTGGAAGATATTTTAAGTATCATTCAACTGGAAACTAGAACCTTTCATGAAATGAGAAATTTGAGAATTGTAATTCTTTAATTTTGCAACTGTGTGAAGCAACCCTGATTATGGACCCTTCGCAAAATTTGTGAGAGTTTGTAGTTTTTTGGGGTATGTTACATTTCTAGTGTTCTTCTATTTGTTACTTGCCATGTTTAAAAAAAAAAGGTCCAAACGTATTCATTGAAATGATCAAACACATGATTAAACATCTACCCACAGTTATATCCTCTTGAGAAGAGAGAGTGAGATAGGTAAAGAAATTACAAAATTTTCCCACTGTCTCACAACAACATCACTTTACAGTAGCGTTAGCTGAGCAGATGGCTGCTAGTTAATTGGTTGACAACTTCAGCGAGGCGTTGCCCCATATCCCAATGCTGACGTTGGTGTGAAGTTAGCCGCCATGTGGCATCCCTACACCTTCTGTTTATTGCAAATTTACAGAAGAAAAAAATACAAGGCGTATATTTCCAATAGAGAATGTCCATGAATAATTTGACTCACACATGTATTTGTTTCAAAATTCACTTTTTTTCTATCGATTTCCACTTTTAACAATGGCTATTGTACAAAGTGCTAATTACGTCATTGTAGTGTTGATGCACTTTGTGTCGGTTGTGTACAGGTATTATGTATCAACCCATGAGAAAGGGTATTACAGTACATCAATTACAGGAAAATACAGATTGTATTATATTTATTGCAAATGGCCTACAAAATTTCTTACAATATTTGACATTTTTAATAGTGGGCCTTTGAGAAAATTCTTAAATGGCACAGGTATGTTGTTCAGGGTCCTGTATTATAAAGAGTTATGATTGATTCAAATGAATCGCAACTTAAAATTAATTGCAACTGTGTACTTCTTAAGAGATAGGAGTTGTGATCAGTTACGAGTTGTGATCGATTCACATCAATCAGCGTGTTTCTATTAGTTATACTGAATTTATCCGGTTGAAGAAATAAGCGTATTAATGCCAGGTAAGGGCAGTTTCTATCTACGCGCATTCCGATCTAGCCAAAAAAAAGGCAGTGAAAAAGTTCATCAAACTCTGGCTAATTAGGTCATTGCAAAGTATTGTGGGACTGCTAGGTCAACCCGGGATCGTAGTGTCGCGCGCGTCAGGGTAAAATATTCCGATCACGTGATCACTCCTATTTCCGGTTTCTCCCCGGTATGTGCACTCAATCGGAACGGGGTGTGTTTCTACCTACGTTATCCGGTTAGCTTCCCCTGCATTATCCTTCTAAAAGAAGGATAATTTTGCAGGTGAACGCGTAAAAGCTCTCCCCGGCTTTATCCGGATAATGCCGGAGATAGTGTGTTTCTATTAGGAAAATTTATCCCTTATTGGCCATTAACCGGATAATGGCTTTAGATAGAAACACGCCGAATGGCAAATCTTTATAAGACAGGGCCCAGATGTACATATAAACAGTAGATATGATCTCACAAGCCAGAATTGCAAAGAAAATAAAAATGAAAATATCCATGATGCCCAAGATACGCTAATTTTGATGCATTTTTAGTTTAATATTATTTAATCTTTCCTCTCCTTTCGCCTCCCCAATCTCTGCAAGTGTTGGGCGAGCCATCCTCTTGGCCCACTGACATTAATCAACGTCACATCATAGAACAATATGTGATTGTCCAGAATATAGACATTGAATACCAATTCCTAATCCAAGACCATACACCAATTTTAATTTCATTCTTTCTTCTCCTCTACCACCCTCCTTCTCCTTCTAGCTTGGGCGAGCCAACGTCCTGGCCCACCCGACGTCCATCAACACCATCTCTCAGAGCATGATCACGGAGAACATCAAGACCAAGATTGCCGTCCTGGAGATCATGGGCGGGGTCTGCCTCGTTCCCGGGGGTCACAAGAAGGTCCTGGACGCCATGTGCCACTATCAGAAGTTTGCCTCCGAGAGGACAAGATTTCAGGTACGTTTCAATCGGTGGAGAAAGATAGCGTCGCTTCCGGATTGAAGTTGGGAATTTCCTTGATTAATTTGATACAGAATTGTCTTGATCGATGGGATGGGAAATTTTCCTAATTGCTTTGATTAAGAATTTTTCTTTTTTAAAGGCATTGTTTAACAATGTTAAATCTGAGATGCATGTCCCTATGTGTTTTCAGTGTAGTGTTATAAAAACCGTTAGGAAAACAAAAAATGAAATTTCGATTTCGCATCTTAAATATCTTGATAATCAGATAGGCGATCGGCTTGATTCCTGACTGACCTAAAGGTTTATAATGATGATTGCAGCATGAGCTAAATCCAGGATTTTGTTTCAGAATCTGAGGCAATTTTACTGAGTCACTTTAAGTTCATTGGAAATGGCATCACATTTATTTGGTATCAGATATGAAATTGGGGCAGTTTTAGAATTTCTAAGACGTGTACCTAGTCGTATCTTTGTGCTTATTCTGATCATTGCAGTAGCAATCAAGCTAGCTACATCTACGCATGAACTGAATGTTCAGATAAGAGAGATAAGACTGCAATTCAAGGGAAATCCTGATTGTAGAGGGCTGCAAATGATAATTAGAAAATTTATTGAAAGACAGCAATATACAAGAAAAATAACATGATTAGGAGAATGAAACTTTCAAAAAAGAAATACTAGGATCAAATTAACAACATTTTGATTTGCCTGAATGTTTATGAAACAAATGGCGTGAGATCCTGAATTGTCGTTTTGTTGCCAAAATTTTCAAGGTAATATGTTGCAAGTCTATATCACTAGATTTATTGCAGTATCAGGGAAAATAACAATGTTGAAGGGCAATTAAAATGATCATGAGCTTTTGTACAGTTTTTATTTTGGAAAAAAATGATCATGCTTACTAAACAAAAAGTCCTAGAGCAGGATTGATATCATAACGGTAATACCAAAAATAAACATCAGCAATGTCATTGCGCTGAAACCAAATTTCCCTGGTGCTCTTTTAAGCTGCTTCAGAGATTATGCAACTGATATCAGTGTTATGTGGTGTAATTAGATATCGTCGATCGGATCGTCTTCATACTGTCATTTGACACATAATGACTCGTCCGTCTTTAGCTCGAATTTGATCCGATTACGCCCAGTCTCTTTATCCATCCAAGAATGTAAAGCCTCTTTGATATCCCTACTCTATTACCCTGCTAAGAAACGGACCACTGTTCAGAATAAGTCAAAATATCCTCATGATTAAGTGTCATTATGGTATCACTTTGTTAAAAAGCTTAAAGAGTTAAAAGACTTTTATTTATTCTGATTTAGGATCCCTTTAAGCTGTCAAAGTCTCTTTTCATCACGTTGTACTTTGATAAATACAAGGATCTTTAATAGTGTTCTTGGAAATCAGAGAGTCAAAGCCAGCTATTATATCATGTGATACAAGAATTACTTTCATTTCCCAATTCCAATACTGTTGGGGCATTGAATTTAATAGCTGGCAGCAAATGATACCATTATCTGTTTTAATTGATTTATGTGGCTGTCCAAATATACTCTTGCTCATATCTTGTTCCATTTCAGAGTACTTATTATGGATGTATAGATGTCATAAAGATAATTTCGTTTGGCAAATATCTTTGCAAGACCCATCAAAAATGTTTCGCAAAACCTACCGTACTTTAAATGGTAATGCCTGGGTTCTAACAGGTTTTCAAATGTACATTTGAGCAACTCTGGAGCTTTAGTACAAATTATTTTATCTTAAGCAATTTCCATCAAATTTAGCAGGACAACATCATACATAATCTGGATTCAATGGATTGGGTTATTTAGCCACAAAATTTCAAGCACAAAATGGCAGAGCTTTCAGTACCTGGCAAAAACCCATCAATAAAAAGAAACATCCCTTGATTATCAGTTTTGCTTCAAGCCATGTCATCTCCTCGTTTCCTCATCACATCGCAACAATTAAGACATCACCAAACAGGTCTCCTTCCCTCCCAGAACCATACCATAACCAACAGGGATTCTCTTTCTAACAAGTCAATTTCAAGCACAAAATGGCAGAGCTTTCATTACCTGGCAAAAACCCATCAATATAAAACCATCCCTTGATCATTCATTATGCTGCAAGCCAAGTCATTTCCCAGTTTCCTTGCCACATCGCAACAATTAAGACATCACCGAACGTAACTCCTTCCCCCAACTACCATCCCTTAAACCATGAGGGATTCTCTTCCAACAACCTAATTATTTAACCTAATTACCAGGGAGTCTAGACACAAGCCCAGCAGACACGACTGCCATCTATGTATTCTTTGGAGGGGAGGTAGGCATATATATATATAGGGTGCCTTGGAGCAAGGGAAAGTGGTTTTCCTGAAAAAAATGAGAAACATCTTTGCCGTCGTCTGTCACGCCATCCACCGATCAGAGATGATTAATTTCTTATGTCTTGTGGCATTATTGTTTTCAAACATGCTGCGGTTGCTAGGATTGCATGGGCACAGAGAGAGCAAACAATTTTTGCTACAGTGTGAAATTTGCTCCAATGAATTAGAAAATTACACATATTTGAGAGATATGGGTATACCCCTTTGAAATTTATGCCTGGGATAGCTCAAGCTGGAGTCCATGGAAAGGGAATTTTATACCGAAAATAAATGATAACCAAAATAATAATCCAATATAATAATCCAATTCAACGGTTTTTAATTTCACTTATTTTTTCTTACAATTTAAACTGGAATTTGATACATCATGATGAATGACAACTGGGGTATATGATGTCAAATATAAATTTATTTTATCCAAAATGATAACATAAACCCTTTGCTCCAATTTTTTGTATAAATAAAAAAGTATTTGTTTTGGGGACAGATTTAGGTCATTACTATCCATTCAAACATCATACATTGTACTTCATAAGCATATTGGCTCTGAACCAGGTGGGTCCTTCAATTTTTACTTTTTGAGAAATCACATTCACATCGTTTTTTCTGTCTACTTGAGGCAGTCCAACTTGTTATTGAAATGTGATTAAACTTGTCATCAAACGATTCTCCATCTTGTAACTAAAAAAAGGGAAAGCCCTTTCTTTGTTGAAGTAGGGGGTGAAGCAATGAATCATCAATTTTCATCCAATTACGAGCACGACATCGATGAACATAATGAAATCATACCTAATTTGGGAGCTCGTTATGAAGCAGGAATATTCGGCAATGCGTTTGACAGGAAAATGTGACGGGAGCGAGCAATTAGGTGTAGAAGGATTACGAAGCTGAGAGATGGCATTAAGATAAGAATGAAAAGAGTGACAACCTTTTTCCTTTCTCTGTCGAGAGGGATTATTCAGTTGAGTTGGGTAGAAATAGGACACCCTTATGAGATTCATTTCATTCGTCATGGGTTTTGATTTGCAGGGAAAGAAACGTGAACAAATAAAACAATTATCGTTTATAGATTCTTCCTGAATGAATCAATATGTAGGGCCTTTATACACATCACTAAAATATTATCATGCAAAGAACTTGAAGAGCCCCCAAGTGCAGTTTTATTTCAGAGCTATATTAAGAAAAAAAATGTCCATACAGGGTAATGCAATTTTTGTTTCATTGGAGTTGTTGTTATGACTTGGGCATTCAGATTTCCTCTTTTCTGTAGCTTTCCTATTTCCTACAACAGTTGCATTCTAGAGGGACGAGTTCTAGAAATATATCATTGAACTTGTGGTAGTGCCTATATACAGCTGTCAACAGATGATTTATCAAATTACACTCAGGGGATTCCCCAAGGATACCTCTTATGCCCTTTGTAGTTCTGTATCACTGAAGGATCTCCCATCTCTCCACATCTTTGGTTGAAACAGAGGTCAATAGCGATACCCTCTTCCCACCCATCCCATCCCCATTTGATCACGCTTATCGGAGAAGGGATAGCTAGGGTACTATGTTTTTATATCAAGGTTAGAGGGAGTTCATGTGTAATATATAGTGCCACAGAATAGATATGGAGTACATAGATACAAAAGATATCATCTGCTGGAAAGCGAGAAGGGCATTGACTTATTGTTAAAGTATATGAATTTCTGCCCCTCTGACTCTTGGCAGATGATGTTGTGTTTTAAATAAAAGAGGCAAGATATTTCCATTCCCAATTTCTCATCAAGTTCTTTTAGTTAGGCAGCAGAATCACTTATTCGGTCCAAGAAGATGGTGAGAGATGTCAATTCTGTATACACTAAGATACAATGAAAAGCTGTACTGAGGTAGAAAACATACATGCTGGCCTATATTTGAATACATGGGATTTTCAAAATATAAGTGCATATATCCCAAAATCTGTGTTAACACCATTTGAAGATGCCTATCATGATATCATGATTACCAACCAGGCCATTTTTAGCTATATAAGGTAGCTAATAAGCAATTAAATCCCCATAGATTTTGCTATAGGCCTGCCAATCCCAACGCGACTTCTTTTTCTTCATTTTCCGAAGAGCCTGATGTGGATTTCAAATATCAGCCGTGGCTTTGAACCAAGGATGTCTGGGTGCTCTCTCTAAGCTCTTAGCAACTGTCTTCGATATTCCCCGAGATTGCCATAATCAGAATCGAAAAATCATCAAAACAATATATTTTGAGCCTGAAATCTTAGACGGGAATAATGAGGGCTTCCGTCTGCTTCCAGTTTGAAAGTCAAGGGCTCTGTTCACACATGATGCAGTATCATGCAGTAAAACTGCATTAAAACAAACCGTGGAGTCAAAATAAGGCTGTTTCATGTGTGAATAGATGACAAAGTGGGGTAAAAAAGGAGCTGTGCACAACAATATGCTCTAAAAGTGCTTCTCCATATTTTCAAATATGAAGCAGTTTTTTTTCTGTGGCAATTTTTGTCTCGCCTGCGTAGCAAAAAGCGAGACATAGGCGCCGCTTTTCCGGTGACGGCGGCGACGGCGGCGACGGCGGCGACGGCGACGGCGTCAACATCAAAAACTTAACCTAAGGTTAAGTTTTTGAATTTTTGATATAATTTTTAAAGTATAGGTTCTTAGTCAATGAAACTTGGATTATAGGGTAATCAAGTATCCCCAATCATGTGAGTAGAATTTCAGATCACAAAGTCAAGGTCAAAGGTCATTTCAGGTCAACAGACTTGGACTATGTTGTAGCATCATCATCGAAAACTTAACCTAAGGTTAAGTTTTTGAATTTTTGATATAATTTTTAAAGTATAAGTTCTGAGTCAATGAAACTTGGACTATAGGGTAATCAAGTATCCCCAATCATGTGAGTAGAATTTCAGATCACAAAGTCAAGGTCAAAGGTCATTTCAGGTCAACAGACTTGGACTATGTTGTGGCATCATCATCAAGATTTTCAAAATGCTTCCTTATTTTTCAACCGATTTTGATTCTGATTGTTTCATATGATAGGGCTAGGAGGGGGATTTAAAACTTGTACACAGAATCGTGAAATTCATTATCTATGCTAATTTATGCAAATTTATTTGAAATCACAAAAAATGCTTCTTCTCCTTCATTTCTCGACCGATTTTGATTTGGTTTGCTTTATCTGGTAGAGCTAACTTTGGTACACTAAACTTCTACACCGAATTTTGAAATTGTTCTCCATTAATTAATAATGGTAATTTATGCAAATTTTTTCCAAAAATAACAAAAATTGCTACTTCTCCCTCATTTCTTGACCGATTTTGATTTGGTTTGCCTTATCTGGTAGAGCTAAATTTGGAACACTAAACTTCTACACAGAATTTTGAGATTTTACTCCCATTGATTAATTATGATAATAATGCAAATTTATTCCAAAAATAATTTAAAAATCACAAAAAATGCTTCTTCTCCTTCATATTTCGACCGATTTTGATTTGGTTTGCTTTATATCGTAGAGCTAACTTTGGTACACTAAAGGTCTACACAGAATTTTGAAATTGTTCTCCATTAATTAATTATGGTAATTTATGCAAATTTATTCCAAATATAACAAAAATTGCTTCTTCTCCCTCATTTCTTGACCGATTTTGATTTGGTTTGCCTTATCTGGTAGAGCTAAATTTGGAACACTAAACTTCTACACAGAATTTTGAGATTTTGCTCCATTGATTATTTATGGTACTTTATGCAAATGAAATGAAATTATGTCCCTTCCAGGGCATCACATTTTTATTTTTTGACCAGTTCAAAAGTGTACCACGATATTTGTTGTTGCGAGATGCGGATGAGCACTACAATGTACGTCATTGACGTTCTGGTTTATCATATTGAATTGCGTTATGCAGGCGAGACCGCCGAGAGCGTTTCCCTTGTTTTTTTAAAGGCAGTTTTGGACATCTTGTGTGAATAAGACCAAATTCTGGATCTTGCCAATCAAAACTCTAAAAAAGATATTTCTGATCATGACTTTCTAAAAGGATGTCTGCTTGCAATATCAGAGGCCCGAACTAATCTTAAACATAGCATATTTGTTTTCGTAAGTCAAGGATAATTTGCAAAACAACATTTGACTTTACAATTGATTAAAGCTGCCACTTGATCTATGATAGGGATTAAAGCTATAGGTTTCCCTTTGTTGCTCCCTTGAAATCATAATCAATTTATCAATTCTAATAGCCTTTAAAGCTCCTATTTAAGACTAGCAGAATATTATGGGAACAATCATTAAATGAAATAACAGATCAGAAAATTGTACAAAGACACTTGCACCCATGGACTCAGAGAACATGAAGACAAACTATGGCAGTGGAAATGCCCCTTAAATGGGTGAAGAAATTAATTAACCAACTGTGAAGGAGTCACCTAGTTGAATCAAGATGACTAGCAAGAAATGAGGTCTGAAGAATAAGAGGCCGAAGGGCAATGATGGTTCCTAAATGAGGTGTGATATTGGCACCGAGAAAATTTACTTTGAAGAAATTGACCCGTAACCCATATCATTAGTGCCTTGTGACGGTGAGCATCGTATCCTGTATGTTAGCTAGTGCTTCTGAAGGATTTAGAGGGAGAAGGAGGCTACAATGTTCGGTTACTTCATTCAGACTGTTGGAAATTATTTGGGGTTGAGGGCATATAGCCCCTGTAGTAGATATTTAGTTTGACCTTTTAAAAAATGCCAGGGAGGGGGCTTGTTTGTTTGGGATGATACGCCAAAAGTTCAGTTTTCGGGGGAGAGCGGTTGTGCCATTATTGTTTGTCTTTCACATTATTTTGATATATAAACTTATTAAATTTATACAATGGGTTATGGATTTCGGCACAGCATCAAAAACAGATTGTCGGTTCTGGCAGTGTGGAGTATCCCTTTCTTTAGTAATGCCATTGCATTTCAGTCTGTGTCTCATAGAAGTAAAACAGATGGCAAGTTCATTGTGCCAGCCATAGTCATGAAAAGAAAATTTATCATACCAATGGGAACACTCCTTCAGGAATGAATCATTAATGACTTTGGTGGATAATTACCGACTCTGAACTCCCGCGGGGTGTCAAAACTACCGTTTAGAAAGTCTATTTTGGGTGGAAATTTGAAAGTCACTTGACATTATAGACCATGTGCATCCGAAACTCATTTTCGTCCTGATATGATGACATTTAGGGCACTCTTGTGCCAAGTTTACCAGCGCAGTCAATGTGTATGTCAAAATAGCAGGTTTCTTTTTCTGTTATCAGGTTGGATAGTATACAGTATTTCTACAGAAATGAAAAGTGATAGATTTCTAAACCAAAGTTGATAGTTGAAGTTTTGGTAGAAACTAAGTCATTAAACTGGTAAAACATTAAAAGCCCAAGTTTTAGCATATAAGTAGACCTTCGGCAGCAAACTATAACAGAGCAAGAGATGCATAAAGATAAAATCTGATTCTACCCCAACCCCCTGAAAAAGGGAGCTGATCTTATGAACATCAAATCTTTAAGTTAGCCATTGTTTCTTGTTCCCGATTCTGACTTCAGAAAATTGTATGAACACACCGTAGAAACGTGACACCTGTATACCATCCATTCCCAGCCTATTTGGTTACAAAAGCTGTATGTGCCATATAACATGACAGCACATGATGTTCATGTTACAAAACACTCCATCAAAAAAAAATATCTGAAGATTGTAATTCCGTATTATCGTTGCATGTCTGCCAATGCCTGCCCGGTGAGGAATACCAAATGTCGTATTTTTAAAGAAAACATTGTCCTGCGGTGGTTGAGCTGAGGTTTATCAAATTTATGATAGTTTAAGGAAACTCGAGTGCATGAGTAACCAAACGTGGTTGACGGGTCATTAATTAGGAGGAAATGAAGAGTAAAATGACCAAGATGTCACTTTATGCAATATGTTAGAAGAGAGGGGTGGATAACGTTTTTTTTAAAGGTTCACCTTATATGAGATTTGTTAAGAGACTGGGTTGCATCTAGTAATATTTTGTGTCTGAAGAGGTTTGATGAAACTGAAACCGCTCTGTCTAGCTTTGATTTAATCATTTGTTTGAACATCCATATTTAAAAATACTTTTTTTTAAATAAAAGAGATAAAGTCTAACAAGGATCATTAGCCTACACTTATATTCTATCTTTGATATAGTATTGGCCAAAGGATTTGATTTAGGTTAATATAGAAAGCCTAGAGTATCATGAATAATCAAAACAAAATAAGAAGGCTTTAGCAAGTTTAGGCCATGAGGGTCTATGCTTAGTAGCCTAAATTCCTACTGTTAACAATAATGGCAATGCGTAGGAAAAATAATTTGTGTTATGAATTAGTCTATAAACTGATCTATATTCGATTACCAGGGCATCGACCCCCAAATAAAATATATCCTATAAGAAAGCTTGTTGCAGTTACATGCAAGTTATACCTTGACCAAGAGGGAATATAAATTTGTTCTAGGTGTTGCCAGCAATGCTGTTTAAAGCCTGTCTGCACTAGTTTGGCCAGGGGGATTAGACTTCCGTGCAAGGTCACTGACAGGTGGTTATCTCAACAAATCAGCTCTCAATGAACGTATAAGAAAAAGGGGATCATGGGGGACCAACAGGCACCAATTAGGCATTGTTTGCTATATAGAGGGCGCAAGTAGCAATAAGTAGTGCAGTGGGGCTTTAAGGAGTCCTTCACATCTATGGGTCATTCATTCTCTGTGGCCCTGGATATACAGGACATTGAACATCATCATCATCGGTCACGGCCCAGTTAATGCTTCCCTTCATAAACATTGTCGTCAAAGGATAACGGATCTATGTCAATGACCACTCATCATGTCATGACTTCTGCATTGCTCTTATTATTATTCTCTGCTTCTCTCTCTCTTTCTCTCTGTCACTCACTTTTGTTTTCCCTTTTTCCCCATCTCCTTCTCTTTTCCCCTCTCCCTCTTCTCTTTTCTTTCTCTACTCTTCTCCATCCCCCCCACTCTCTCTCTCTCTCTCTCTCTCTCTCTCTCTCTCTCTCCTCTCTCTCAACCCCCCCTCTCTACCCCCTCTTCTTCATCCTCTCTCATTCTCCTTGTCCCTCTATTATGTATTGAATGATGCATGAAGAGTTTGAGTCATGATTGAAGTGGTTATCACATGTGTCTCTATGACCATTATGTGTCATGTTCTCCTGACCGAGGTAATTCCTGTGGGTCAGAGGAACATATGGAAAGAACACAGAGACCGCTTGTACAACTGAGTAGATCGTAAGAAATAATCTTCCACATGCTACTACCTGTCATGGTGGAATAAAACATCCTTGCTTTAACCAATGTGATTCAAAGTGTACGCTGCCTTCATTTAATTTACAAGGGGAATCTTACATAGTGGAGTAAGCTCAACAGCATTCCTTTTTGTGACAAAATAGGTTAAAGGCAACATCTCTTTGGCCCGAATTCACAAAGAAGGTTTGTCGACAAACCTCCTTTGTGAATTTGGGCCTTTATGTTTGAAAGAGTTTGATATGTATCTGTTGGATATTCATAAGAATTGGTTTTGGTTCATTATGAATGCGTACAGCTTGTAAAAAATCATCCAACATTGATGCCCCCCCCCCCCAAAAAAAAAATATATATATATATATGTATTGGCCTAAGTAAGGCTAATGTTTTTGAAAGTTTTCTGTTACATCTTTGATGTCACTACTGCTAACATGAATACCCATGTTGATGTAACGTTCTCCCGCTTGTAGCGTGAGGAAAGTGAAGCTAAATCATTGAGACTTTAATAATTGGAGTTTAAGTGCACAGATGCGTAACCTTGACAAGCTCTACGATGTCTAAATTAAGCTTTAGAACATGGTGTATGTTATAGGATTTAGGAAATCAATTTAGCCAAGTGAGGTTCCTGCTTATACATGTGGCTATCACTTCCATGGCTTTGTGAATCGGTTAAAATCAAATCATCTTGAATCAACAGGATTTGATAGAAAACAGATGGAATGATTGGGTTAAATGTTGTTCCAGAATAGCTTAATTTCTCCCGAATGTTGCCACAGATAGTATGAACCATGAGGACATTTTATATTTGAAGTCCATTTAATCTGGTTTCTACCCACGTGCGTAGCCTGTGCTTTAATATTCCCAAAGAAGAAATTAGAAGGAAACATTTTAGTGATAACATTGAGCCAGCTGAACTTTATTGATGTCAAGTGTAGGCCACCTACCAATCGTTATGTCTAATATCTAAAAGCATAGAACATGTGCATTTCTATGATTTGCCAAGGAATGAAAGGGAGGGATTTTTTAAAGTTAACCCACTCATTTTTGATTTCTCATAATCCAGTAGTCTCCTTAGTACAAGAACCAACTGGCTCCTATTGGCAATACCTAAAGAACTTGGTTTCTGTTGCTGTCGTTTTAGTTTTAATAGAAACCAGCATAAAACTTTATTGATTGAAGGATTTGATTAAGAAATTTAATAATGTTGACCAGTGGCTATATTTAGTTTTGATAATATAATCATTGAAGAGCATATTTAGTCTAGATAGATGTTTTGAAAAAGCAGTGTATCCATGGCAACAGCCTAATGTATCATCCATTATTTAAGGCTAGGAGATCCAATGAAGTTGGGCTCTGCAAATCCATAGGACTAAAGTGCTTCACGCACCAGGGGAAGGGCTAATTTGGGGGAGGGCCATCGTGGCTCTGCACCGCTCCCCTGGTTCACGGGACCGGTGAGTAGGAGTGTGGTTGCCGTGACGATGATCACAAGGCACCTGTTGTTGATTAGGGATGCCCCCAACCACACCGACACAAGACAGGAAGACGATGAGGATCAGTCATCTTCCTATATCTAGCCCTCTAGACTAGTCTAAGACCCGCAACACCCCTGTTCTAGATCATCCAAATGATTAAAAAACTTTAAAAGATCGATATGATTAGAGATATTATTTTTGTTTTCCAGATCTTTTTTTGCTTCGGGTACAAGTGTATAATGTACGAATTAAGTGAGCATGAAGCCACCGAAACATTTCATGATACTTTTCCCCTATAAGATGTTGAGGATCATTCAACTTTCTTTGTTGGACCCTCTAGTCTAAGATCATCAATACCCTGTACTTGATCATATAAATTAAAGATTATAGATTATAGATATTAGTAAGATATTCCAGACTGCCATTTTGTTATTCATATATGAATTCATGTAAAACATAAAACCTTACAAAGCCTAGTTTTCATCTAACTGTGTACTGTAGCCTATGCATTTAGTTGACAAATATCTTCAACACTCTCCTGGTCATCTTAAATGATCTATTATCTTTTCACAAATAATATATCTGATAGTTTGATATTCTCAACTTCTAATCTGTTTTGTTTTTGTTTATTCCCACTTTACAGAGGTTAATCAACGATCTTGACAGAAGTACAGGGAAATACAGAGATGACGTCCACTTCAAGACGGCCTGCATGTCCTTCATCAATGCCGTCATCAAGTATGGAGCAGGAGAGGTAAGCTTGATCATCATTGAGTAACTCTTCTTCCCTCGCCCCATGGAGCTACCAGAATACCAAGGTCCATGCTCTTCCTCATACCCCAGATACATGCACTGCTAAACTGAGTGATATTTTTTAAACTTTGGACAATCTGGGTTTGGGCGATTCCGTGCAATGTGTTCTGTACGATGGACGTATGTCTTTTTCCCCCCCACATATTTTGTCCAAACACGAAAAATCTCTTCATTTGACTGTTGCATAATGGTGCTTTCTGGAATCACTACCAGTAATCATAGTTGTATCAAGCTATTTTTCATGTATGGATGAAAGATATGGATATTTAAGTGAGTGTCATTTGGCCCACAGGACTTATGAAATTGCCTGAAAATGTGACCTTTTGGGGAGGGGGGAGGGTAGGGTCAGTCAGATGTCTGTCTCGTTTGTGTGACTGGGATAGGTGTAAAGTGCTTATTCAGGGCTTGACACACACTTGTATGTTAGGAGGTCATGTAAAGGAAATTACTACCATTCTAGTCATGAGCATTCATCATCGGTAGCGATCTTTCCAAAGACATAATTTAGTGACCTCCCCATCTTCACAAGTAAATCATTGTGTGCCTGACAGAAAGGGGCAAATACAATTGAAGTAATTTGCATTCCTACAGGAGGGAAATTTGTCATAATGGAAAATATATCCACATTTCACTTCAGTATACAATCAACTATAAATTTATATTAATACCCTTCTGGCTCTCAACAGACCTATATTCTAATTGTTTTAAATGGAAGCAGGTACTTGGCAATAGAATCATTTTTTAAAAGACATACTGTCTGTTAAAGATGAAGTTGAGTTTTGGTCATGCGATTGCATTGTGAAAGAAACGGTGTGGCATCGACCAGAAAAGGTTGATCAAGACTTTGTGTGTATTGCAAGGTTCTGGAATCATCAAAATGATAAGAAATTTGGCCAAGTCTTGGTAAAGTTACAACACTGTACACAGAGAGATGTATATGGGACTACACGAACACGTGGCGTAAAAATCCCACCCCCGACTTTTACGATGTTACATGACATATTTAGAATATAAAGGCATTTGAAGAGCCATTCTTTTCAGGGAACATGTCTTATCTGATGTTCTTCCACACTTGCATAATAAGAATGATGACGCTCACAAATTATTTTTCACCTCTTCCCAGAACTCAACCTTCTCTTTAAGAGCCAGAAGGGCACAAAATCATTTCACTCTGCATAGATTTAATGCCTTTCTGGCTCTGAGCAGACAGTATATTCCAATTGTTTTAAATGAAAGCGGGTACTTGGCAATAGAATCATCTTTGAATGACTATATATCTCTGTGTCTGCAAACACAGCTGCGTGACATTTGGTGTGAGCAGTGAAACCAAAGCTGTGAAACTTGGCAGATTGTTGTAGTTGGCGCCATGGAAACAATGAGCCTAGAGAGAGTGTCGTTGTTGTGGTGAACATGGGTTAACCTTACGCAAGGATTTCCTTCAGCGCCTTGCCAATGAATTGCATTCATGTTGTGTGCCTGGTTCTGTGAATGATGCTAATTGGAGATTAACAGATAGATCAAAATATGGATAATTATAACTGTTTGTTCAATGAAATACCTTGTTGAATGATGAATAGCAATGAAAGGGGAAAAATGATGCTACATGCAATAAGTTGATGTTCCAAACTATATTGTATGTTCTGAGGATGATAAGGAAAGTAAAGAATAGGAAAGGAAAAGGAGGCATTGATAAGAAATTTTGTTGAATTGCAAGAGGATGAAATTGAAATTTAATTGAGGGAATAGGGAAGGAAAGGGGAGAAAACAGGAGAGTTGCTGCTGATTCCAAGATATAAATATAGCCAAAATCCTGACGGGGATATAGTGATTTTTTATTTTTGATGATTGACCCAAATTAGTGAGGAAAAAACAAATTTGCAAAGTCAGCATGTTGCTTTTCAAGAGTTGACAAACACAAAAATGATCTGCTCAGGGCAGGTTTAATCAGTCTCTTTAATAGAGAAACATATCTGAAGTTAAGCTGTTGAGTACCAAACTCTCTCTTTCCCGTAGGCTCGGTACAGGGACTACTCGTTTCCTACAGGCAATGAGTTAATACAAATAGAGTGTAATGGAGTCAGAAATTCAGAATACATCAATTTGTGTACTTTTACATAGAGTTAATGTCTTTCTGGCTCTAAGCAGACATTTTTGAAGGTGCATGTGTATGATGTGTTTTTGTTTGTGTGTATCTGGCATATATATTTGTTTTCTTTTTCCATAAATTACACTTCATGAATCAAATCATTACAATGTTGGCCAGAAAATGCTGGTGGATATTGTTTTTATTTGACGGTTTGCAAGAACCATTACTCGACCCTGTTTTGGGAATATCGTGCTGTCAGTGGTAAGAAAAGGAAAGCACAGTAGCTGTGTTTTTCCGGCTTCTGCTAATGATGGTTCATTTCCACCTTCCATTTTGGGTTTTATTGATGGCTTCCTCCCAACCCAAAGTAAGGTTGAGAGATGTCAGGCTTGCTTGTTTTCGTTCCTGTCATTCTAAGCCTGACATGGTTCCCACTTTAGAACATAATAGCCTCTAGCAAAATTCAAAGATAGATAGATAGATAGATGGAAAAGTAAAACAAAGAGCATTAGAAAAGTATGCATTCAGATTGCATTCTGCAAGGAACTCCCTAATAAAGCTATTGAAAGGAATGAGAACAAGAATGGAAAATATTCCAGCTATTGGAATAATTTTCCCATTTAAAAAACATTGTATCTGGCATCTTTATTGACAATGAATGTCCATTTTAAATATTTGGTTTTATTGATGGCTTCCTTACAGTTCAAGTTAAAGTTGAGCAATGCCAAACTTACTTGTGTTTCTGTTTTACTTGAGAGTATAGTAGCCTCTGGCAAAGTTTCAAAAAGAAAAAGGAAGGAGGGAAATTAGGATGCCAATATTTGGCTGCATTAGAGAATTTGTTTAATGAGTTCTGGCATTGCCTAATTATTGGATTAATGACAGATTAAGTTGTTTGGCACAGCTAATGTTATGTTACAAAGAGTTCAGTACAAAAATAAAAATGAAAAGAAGAGGATCAATGCACTATTTAATATAAGTTCAGGCTGTTTAGCCAACATGTTTTGTTCATTTAGATAGGGATTTTGTGGTAGAATTAACAGTATTTTCCTTTAAAAAGTAAAACATTTATGTGAAGACTCTTCTTGAGAGGCTAACAATATTTACCCAAAGCTTATAATCTCTTAAAAAAAATGCCCCTCCCTTTGTTGCATTCAGCAATTTGCTTCTCTTATTCCTCTTCCTGAAAAAAAGTTTCAATGTACAAAAGTTGTTTTTATTTTCTCCTCCCCTCCCCTTTCTCGTACTCACCCTGACCATTTTATCAATTCCCCTTTTCACTCAAATATTGTCACCTGACCAATAGGGTAATGTGATGCTTCAGGCGGGAAGAAGATGTTTCCTTCTCAATCCCACTCCCTTTCCTTCACCTGTCTCCTATCCTTTCCTTCACCTGTCTCCTATCCTTTCCTCTCCATCTCACTGTCTCCCACTCATTTCCTTACCCCTTCACCTTACTTCTGTCTCATCCACCCTTCCCCTTCTCTTTCTCTCTCTCTCTCTCTCTCTCTCTCTCTCTCTCTCCCCCTCCCTCTCTCTCTGTTTCTTCTCTCTTTTTCTCTCCCTCCCCTTCCCTCTCCTATTTCCCCACCCTCCCATTCTCTTGAGTCACCCAAGGTTAGATAATCTGTTAACAGTTCCTCCATCTCGTTTGCCTCTCACTTGAACTTTCTTGCCCATTAAATGTACCTTGGACCCCTCCATCACTGTTCACTCTCCCTTCCCTCCTCTTCCTCTCTTGCCCTCCCTTGCCCTCCCCTAGTCACCGGAGTCAAAACATGGCCTGTCATCTTGAGATTCTCATCCCCTTCACCCTATCCCCCTACCTGGTATTAACCCCAACCATGTACTATCTCTTTCCTCCTCCTTCCTCCCTCCCCTGCTCTCCTTTTGTCACCAGAGTCAAATCATACCCTGTCATCTCCTCATACCCTTCACCCTGCCCCCACCTCCATTATAAGTCCAACCAAGTATTCTCCCTTTCCTCATCTTACCCTTCCCAGCTCTCCCCAAGTCTTGCTCAACCCTATCACCTCCCATATCAAACTTTCTACTCTCCTTTTCTTTTTCTTACCCTTCGATGCTCTCCCCCAGTCACCAGAGTCACAGAATCCTGTCGTACTTTCTCCTATCTCTCCCCATCTCCCAGGGATGCCTTCCCTACCCCTTCGCCACACCATCATCCACTCTCCCTTCTAATGTTACCCTTTCCAGGTTTCTCCTTGTCACCTGTGTGTCAAACCTCTTCTATCATGTCTTTCTCCTTCTCTCCCCAACCCTTTCTGCTTCTTACAACCCCCTTCCTCCATTCCCCTCTCCCTTTCCTCATTTAACCCTTCCCAGTTCTCCCTTTAGTCACCTGAGTCACCCATGTCCTGTCACCCCTTCCTCCATGTCTCTCCATGTCTCTCCCCATCTCTCTCCATCTCTCTCCATCTCTCTCCATCTCTCCCCATCCCTCTCCATCTCTCCCCATCTCTCTCCATCTCTCTCCCCATCTCCCTCTGATTTTTCCAACCTTCACCTCCCCACCCTCATCATCCACTCCCTATTTCCTCATCTTACCCCTCTTATCTCTCCTAACCCCTCTTACCTCTCCTCAAGTCACCTGAGTCACCTATGTCCTGTCATCCCTTCCTCCCGGATAGCATAGTTTGGCAGGAGCAATGCTCTGAAGGTTGTTGTCTGTCTGCCTCTCCCCCTTCCCATCTCGGCTATTTATGAAACTCATTTTTATATTGAGGGGTTTGTTCATACCATCCTTTATGGAAAGATTATCTGAGAGGCCCTACTACTGAAATTTGTGCCTCACCAAACTGTCACACACCTTACCATATTTTTTTTTCTTCAAAATGTTTGTAGCAACTCGCAAAAGATGCTGAACTTAGGCAGTGAGCTGGCAATCCTTGTTTATATATTTCATCAGTCAATGCTCAGTCAGTTTCATTAGCTTAAGAGTTGAAAAATGTTGGGTTTTGCTTCAGAAAACAAATTGATGAGAAAGGTTGAATCAAGAAGAAATCTCAGTTCATTTCCACACTGTTCCAAATTGACGAAAAAAACACCAAGAAAGAAGTATTGGGCTTGAAGATGTTCCCATTAAGATATTTTAATTTAAGTAAGAGAGGATATTGTGTGGGGATCCCCCCATTTAAGGCTTTAGAAGGGCATTTTCAATAAAGATTTGTGTCTCAACCCAGGTCTAGCAATCTATACCTGATATGAAGTCATTCCTCAATGCTATGATTATCATTTCTTTTGTCTGCCAAACTAAAATCATAATTATCACTTCCAAAGCATATCAGCACATTTTCTTTCCATGTTGTGAACTTTGCTGTTATCATCATCCTACTTTTTATATCTTCTTAAGTTTGTGGATGATGTAAACACAGTCGTTAGAAGAAGCTCAAGTCGGGAGTCTCCCAGGAGATGGCTAGCGGATAAGGTCACAGGATCTCTGCCATTAGAATACATTCAGTCCCTGTAGACCCACTCTTTAAACCATGTCTCCATGTTCACCTATCATCATCAGCGATCCTCGGAGCGAGCCAGATTTAGAAATAGGAAACAAATGTTTCTCCTCATGACCTGTTTCTTCAAAAAGAAAACAGAAATGGCAAATTCAATGTCTTTGCCATGTGTTCACTCTGAAAATATGATGTTTTTGCAAGCAAAGGCAGAAAGTTAAATGAGCAATAAATTGTGATTAATTTGGGGGAAGGCTCTTAAAATGCAAGACAAACAGGCCCATTTAAGGGTTCAATGATTCTTGTAGAGCTTGGATATAAAATTATAACATGACTCTGATCATAATTGCAATACAGACCATATTAAGGTTTTATTTTGTTTATAGGCGAATTTCATGTTTTGTTTTTATTTTTCCCACATGACCTCTGGAAAGGGTACTTTCGCAGCACTTAGCAAATAGAGCATTTTTGTTGATAAACTAAACTTTCAGTGAAATTGCATAAGAGGTTTTTTTCACATTGAACATGAAAACGATTCTCTTCATAAATGGAAAAAACATGGAATAAAAAGTTCTACGTCACTTGACATTTCTTTCCTTGTCAGTTAACAAAGGAAATAACACATGGGTAGGGGAAGTTGGGTTGGTTTGGTCATAATTGCGGACCCTATTTTTACAATCTGCTCCAAATTGAACGTTTCCTCTCGACTCCAGATTTCAAAAGTGAATGTGGCGACCAAATGTTACTCCAGGATCAATTTGAAATCTGAAATTTAAGGTTGTAGCTTTTATATCTGTAATTGTACTTTTAGAATTAGCACATCCTCTTTTTTATTCACATGGAGACGCAGTTAATTTTCTCCTTCCCACATTGGCAGTGGTATTAATTTCCCCAATTTTGTGTCACAATTACGTAATGAGCACTAACAAATGAGTTGTGCGATTGCCAAGAAATGAACCTGTTGGGGAAAAGGTTTTTCACCTTCAAATTTGATGCTAATGGGCGGTTGAATTGCAGTTTGTGTAGTGTGAATATTTAGTGAAATGTGTTTGATTTTAATATTACAAAAGTTAGATAAACTTTGCTCTTGAACTAATGGATCTAATGATTACATACCGTAGCTGTTATATCAATCTTCTATCCCCTTTGCAATGTTTGCATCTTTGGAATGAAAAAAGTATTTAAAAAAAATCATCATTAGTCATAATTGTGAGAAAATATCAGCACTTTTAGACTGCAAAACTTATTCCAAAGGGCTCATTTGGTAGCGGTGGGGATTAATTTTAAAAGCTTGTAACACTAATTGTCTCTTCAGATCTTTGCCCAACTCTGAGGGATCTATTCATATCATGGCTGTTATATCAATTCTCCCTCCCTGTGCATCACATCATTGGCAACAAAACTTCAGAATTGTGGGGAGATTACAGACACTCTTACAGGGACAGCTGTCCGCAAAGTGATAGATACTCCAGACCCCAGACATCAAAAAGCTTTGCCACCTTGGAGGGGAGAAATTGGAATCCAGTTCTCGTTAGTAGTGTGTCCCTTCCGACCCTCCCCTCCCGCAGGACAACGTGATAGATTTGACAGAACCGATGCTCGTGGGAGGAAGCGCAAAAGCGGTTTCCTCTGAGCTGTGATTAGTCTGGCCCTTGCAAGTACTGTACCAAATTTAGGATTAGCCTGTTTGATGGTAGCATCATACTCTCATGTGAAGTGGTAATATAGGGTTTCCCCTCCTCCAGTAGCATGATGAATAGTTTAACATATAACTAGAAAAAGAAAGAGGAAGGGATAGAAAGGGAGAGGGAGATTGAGAGAAATAGAGGAGTAAATGAAGAGAAAGAGATCAAAGACATGGGGATATATGTGTGTGTTACAGAAATCTGACAAAAGAATTGTATATCAAGTGGTGGAATGAAAAGAAAGAGTGGGGAGGGGGAAGAGTAAGGGAGGGAGAAAAAGAGAGAAAGAGGGAGGGATGAAGATGGATGGAGGGATGAAGAGGGATGGAGGGAGAAAAGAGAGCAAGCGAGAGAGAGAGAGAGAGAGATTGATGTGAAAGGGGAGATGGTGAACAGTTTAAGAGGAAGCAAAGAGCTGAGAAATGTCAATGAATGTTAGAAAGAGAGAGAAAGAATGAGAGTGCAGATTTCTTGACAATAGTTCTGACTTGATAAATGATGAAAATAAAGCAACCAATGAATATTGATCAAACAGTTCTATCCATTGTGCTCCAGTGTTTTGGAACATTTCTAAATTTGTCCAAACACTTCTAAGGATTTACCTTGAAAAGTCTCTTTTGAAGAAGGATATTTATATCTCGTTGAATGAAGGGCCCACCTGTATGTGGGATTAATTCTATGAATGTC
Source organism: Strongylocentrotus droebachiensis (assembly GCA_035222895.1). Classification (NCBI taxonomy): domain Eukaryota; kingdom Metazoa; phylum Echinodermata; class Echinoidea; order Camarodonta; family Strongylocentrotidae; genus Strongylocentrotus; species Strongylocentrotus droebachiensis. The sequence goes on from JAVYIG010000203.1 coordinate 633,081, forward strand.
TTGGGAAAGAATCTCTATTAAACTCAATCTTTTCATTCTTAGGTGACACATTATTCAAAAGTGTGTCTACCTAATAATACCTATAATGTCCCCGAACACCCATAATTAGATACCACTCAATAGATGTGTCTTCATCAAATACTGGTAGTTGTAAACAACAGTTACAGTGTACTGGTATACAACATTTACATGAAGAATAGGCATGTGTATGTGTGATTGAGATGAATTACAACCATGCAAGGCTAAAAACAAATCACTTCACTAATGTTCTCAGTTTCATGCATACCTCTGTAACAATAGTGGCTATTGATAAACCTGGACACTAAGAACATGACGGACAAAGAAAGCAGACAAATTATACAGTTCCTCAGGTAGACAAAGGAACATCCCTTCACTGCTATTATGTAAAAATTTGTAGAACAGGTGTCACATGCATATTCACCTGTTCTACATATTTTTACATAATAGCAGTGAAGGGATGTTCCTTTGTCTACCTGAGGATCTGTATATTTTGTCCGCTTTCTTTGTCCTATATGTTCATAGTGAGAGCTTGCCTGGGGATTACCTGGCATAGCAACAAAGTGCATTATGACTATTGAAATGGAAGAACTCTTACAAGTGAATGAACTGCATTCCTAAGCTCTTCAAATATATCAGCATCAAAAGACTTGTTTACCAATTCTATACATACTTCTTAAATAAAAGCTGCTCTTGACAACTTCAAAGCTTGCCAGATGCTTGCCAGATGCTTGCCAGATGCTTGCCAGGCATAGCAACAGCTAATGTATGCAGAGTGGATTTCCTGTTATGCATAGCAGGTGAATTAAATAGTTGGTAACCAGGGTTTCTGAAGGAAAAAAGCATGCATGAATTGAAAGACATTAGTTAACGGTCTATTGGTAACTAGTGCCTTCCTTATTAACATGTGAATGAACCTGGTGAATATTTTTGTGTGAACATCTTCTTCGTGGTGTGTAGTATTCACCATCTAAAATGTGAACAACCGATTTGAGGGGTAAATAAGCAGTAGCTGTGGGTACGTTCCAGTGCAGTGAGCAACAGAGTCAGCATATGGATGGGGGCAAATTACAAAGTAAAAACCAAAGTTCATAAGTGAATATGGTTAGAGGGATAACTATTGGGTGGGTGTAATCATCTGTATGTTGGCTCTGTTTATTATTGGTATATTCATGCCAGCTTTTCTTCTGGCATGTATCTCCTGGTAATAAGTGCCATGTGGGCTGCATTTTCGACTTGAAAACAATTTGTATTTGCCTTGAATTAAGGGGAAGTGACAATCTTTACCAAGCTTTTTGTCAACATCTTCATCGTTAAACGTCTTGTGTTTTCTTGCAGTGGGGCTGGACCTTTCATTCCTTTGATGGACGTTCTCCAAGTCTTCTGAGAGCAGTGTTTAGAAACGGTCATAAGTACAAGTTCACCGGCAACCCATTCAAACATGTGTGTTAGATTTAATACGCGTTTCAATAGGATGTCAGTGAACTTTTACTTGCGACAATTTCCTGAAACAATGCTATGATCTTCAGCATCCATCCATCCGTCTAGTAACACTATGTTCTTTGTTTGTTATTCTTTTTGCAGGATAATTTGGAATTTAGGATTCACCTGAGATACGAGTTCCTGATGCTTGGTATTCAGCCTGTGATTGACAAGTTAAGAACGCTAGAAAATGCAACATTAGATAGGTGAGTACAATCCTTCCTCTCAATCAATATTTATGTAATTGGAAATGACTCCAAACTCCTATGCGAAGCAAAGCCTTTTATTTTGTGGACCCTTTTACTGTATATCATATGCAAGGTGAATTCATATGCATAACAACACTTAAATAGTACTTGATCATGAATTAATTTATTTCATTGGGTAGTGCCTGTAGCTGTCTTTGATTCAAGTGGAAAATCCAAGGATTTAATTTAACAAATAGTTTCACAAGAATACTAAGTACTGCATGTATATTTTAGACACTTTATGAAGAAACATTGTGTAAATAATGGCCTAAATAAAAAGCGGGTGATTTTGGTATAGCCTCAGTTATAGAATTATATTCAATTTACCTCTTTTTTTTCCTTCTCCCTTTCAGGCATTTAGATTTCTTTGAGCTTGTCAGAAATGAAGATGAGAGAGAGCTTGCCAAAAGGTTCGACATGGTGAGTAAACTTTTCTAAATCCATTCTTAATTCATCTAGTACCGACAAGTAAATAGTGATAGTAAAATCACCCATTAGGATTGGTTGTGAAGCCCAATGCTATTTGTCAGCAAAATTGTATTCACATGTGCTAGATCATTAGTAATGATACATGTATGACATGACAAATGATGTAGTTGGCCATCAGCAATATGGCTCAGTTGTTCATTCGACTCTGTAAACTGTATACCAACCTTCATAAAACAACTCTAAAACTTTAATGGCATGAATGTCATGAATATGAGGTTGTACGAGTACAGTGAAACCTGTCTATAAAGACCACCCAAGGGAGACAAGAAAATAGACTTAATAGGCAGGTGTTCTTTATGTACAGGTTATTTTTGTACATGTTTCAATGAGAAACCATTTTCAAGGGAAACAAAAAATGTGGTCTTTGTAGACAGATGGTCTTTCTATACAGGTGGTTGTTAAAGCAGGTTTGACTGTATTATGTATGCCACTCCTAATACCAGTAGTATTTGGCACGTGTTTGAATTTGTGTTTGATGGTTGGCTGTATTAAACCTTATCACTTCCAGGTCCACGTCGACGTGCGAAACGGCAACAACATGTTCGATGTCATCAAGAAGAAGATCAGCCATACGGAGGCCTATCCACATCTCATGTCCGTCTTACAACACTTTCTACTGCTTCCAAGTATGTTTCAAGAGGGCTTCCGCAATATATTGTGAAAGAGTGTCCTGAAAGTGACATCACTGGACCATTTGAAATTCAAGAGTGGGGATGTTGGACTGTCTCTGCTGAAACTTTGCTAAGAATTTTCCACAAAGCAAAAATAAAATAGTCCTCAGCTTAAAAAAAAAAAGTCAACAAAGGTTTCAAAACTGTCCAAAAAAGCAAAAAAATAAAGGCACCGTAAGATAAGGGCTTGGAAAATTCTGTATGTGCCGTTAGAAATTTTCTTTGGGGGTGTCACATCCCCACCTCACCCATTGGTGATGCCCCGATCCTAATTCATAATGAATAGAATGCGATCTCTTTGTTTTAAGACCAAGTGCAAGTAATAATGATAATGACAACAATAACAACAGCAAAATAACAATACAAAAGCCCCGATTACAAGCACAATTCTGGTTCTTAGGGGTCCTGACCATTATATATTGTCATTATAAACTGTTTTATAAAGGTTGAATAAAGATTTGAACAAAGTAATCCTGCAGTGCACTTTCGTATGCTACAACTCTCATTCATTCTCTTGTCTCCATCTCACTACAGACCAAGGCAAGAGTGTCCACCATTGGTCCCTGGTCGATCTCCTACTGCAACAAATCGTACTACAGTTCGATGACGGAGGCGACCCGGACGTCTCTCCCTTCGACATAAACTTTAAAGATGTCATCGAGAAGGTCATTAACCAGGATGTTATTAGGCAACGAGAAGCAGAAGAAAGAGAAAGAGGTGAAGGTTTAAGATATGCGTGGGGGGAAATGGGGATTCTGTCCATGGGTAGAATCAGTTGTACCAACGGATAGAAAGGTCATTTTGAATTTGTTTCTCTCTCATTGTGTACTTCTTTTATACCCCCTGAAAGAATATTTAAAGGGATCAGATGAATATTGCAGATATGGCACTCCACAATTATTACCTGGCTTTAGCATGGCTGCCATTATGGTGCTCTAGTAGCATTATAAGGAATTATAATTCCTTCCAGGTTCCCATGTACCTCACCTGGGTCGAGTGTGGCAAATGTAGATTGATGTCTTTGCCAAAGGACGTTTGTGCTGTGGCGTGAGTAGTAAATGAAAACCTGGTAGGATGAAGAACTGTACAGCATTGCAATTGTAAAACTGGAGTCCCAGGAGCATCATATAAACATGTTGATAGTTTTATGATGTGGTTTTATTTACAGAAGAACCTTGCTTTTAACAATCCTACTTTCGGTAGCTTAGAGCTAAGTGTCATGCCTATTAATAACATTCCAATTAATGTATTGCTCTCTTTCTATAGAATATGGAGAACTCAAAGGAGAATTGGACAGGAAGGACAGGGAGTTGGACGGCAAGGAACTACAAAGGGTAAGAAATCGAGTCTGTTGTGCCATTTCTCTATACCATTTTGACAGGTGACATAACATCACCAAGCACAAGATGGTGTAACAGATTCTCTTAGTTTGAATCAAATTTGAAACTAAAGATGGGGAATGATCTTAAAGCTGTGTTCGGTTCACAGTTTTTTGGTAACCAAGCAACCTGTCTTACAAATCACAAGCATTTGTTACGGTTGATTGGGCAACACACTGACGGTAGAAAGAATCTCACATGGTTCCTATTATAACAGTTTCTTAGGAGAAAGTGAATCAAGGAGAGAGCAACATTGGACAGCTCTCACCACCTTCACATGGGTCTATTGATTAGCCATCCCTACTAGCCTGTGGGAAAATGTGCATTGACATTTGAAGAGGTAGGAAGGAAGAGCTTGTTGTTTGAATCGGGTCAGGGGGGTGATTCACAAAGATCCTAAGTTGAACTTATCTCTAAGTTGGACTTAAATATTATGGAGAGCCATTTGTAGCCTTATAATGAAATTTATTCAAAAGCTAAAATTCAAGTATTTTAGACTTTTCATAAATTCAATATCAAGAACATGAAATCTCCCATGATAATAGAAAATATGAAAGATTTGAATCAACATTTTATGCATTTTAAAATATACAAAATATTTTCAAGGATGCTGATGGCTTTCCATAATTTTTAAGTCCAACTTAGAGATAAGTTCAACTTGGCATCTTTGTGAAACACCCCCCTGGTCTGGTCCCAGCGGGAGGGAGGATGACGGAAGGCATCATGACCGGAGCTGCTGGGGCACAGAGATGGCAAGGGAAGTCATCTTGAGGTACCCTGGAATGGGGTTCATGATGTGGCACTACTGGAAACATATACATCCAAACAAAACAGAAGCTCCCATACAGATTAAAATGAAAGGAATGAAAGGGAGAATTGGTCTGCATTATTCCTTGTATTTGCTTTCAAAAGTTCAAGGATATCCCTAGATTCTCATTTGTAAAAAAGGTACACGAAACTAATACATTTATCCAAAAGAAAAATAGGTGAGAAAAAAAAATATGAGAAGAAAAGTAAAGGGGTATGAATGTCAATGTTTGTGGCACATTCCATATTGTTATGCTCAATTGCGCAACTCCATCCTATCCTTCCCTCCCTCCCTCCCTCCCTTTTTATTAACCTCCTCCATCCCTCCTCCTCCTCCTATTCCTCCTTCTTTGTGAGCATGATATAGGGGATATTTATGAGCCAAGGAAACCTGGTTCAACATTCTCCCATCAAAACCATCTGTTTTATAGAGACTAATTACCCTTCTTACCCTTATCCCTTCCTTCCCTTCTCCCTTCACCCCCTTCATCATGTTTATGTTGTCATTGGAATGTTCCTCCCTGTCGTCATGGAAACTCAGGTGTTCTGTTAGGATCACCTAAACCATCCTGTCACAAGTTTTCCATTAATGGCGTTGTAACATCTCCATGCTTTGGAAGATCATAAAGATTTTTTCCCCTACTGTGTACAAACAACACTCTGGTTGTTGCAATACAGAGGATTTCAAAGATACACAGCTATGTCACAACATGGTTTGTTCTATACTTGATCTTTACTTAAGCTACCTCTCTTATGCCCTTTTGCTTTCAAGAGGCTCAAAAAGGATTAGCTCTGGGTCTCATTATAAGAGCTAAAAAAGCAGAAATGTTGTCAATGTGAAATAAGTTGTTACAAAATGACTGCTCATGCTTTCCATTTCCCAATTGAGCTGCTTATTGTTTATGATTTTATGATTTTGCCATCAATGTCTCGTGTTTATTTCATTTTAATTTCTCTTATTTGTCACTGTAATCCAAAGTGTCTAATTATTTTTCAACATTGTATCCTGTCATGTATCATTCCACATGTAAACATCTTTAACCAAATATATGTGTTCATAGTATATCCAATTTTCTTTTCCTCAGTGTATTACGTCTATGCAATATATTTTATTATTATCATTTTCTCTCCCTGTGTTCTCATTGGTCATCTTCAAGCCAGTTCAATCGTGTAAAGACTATGCCGTGATTTCTGTGTTAGTTTTTGTTTTTTGCTGCAAAGCTGTTGTTGGAACATTCTTCTTGTACATACATTGATCACTGCACTTTTTATTTTAGCAAAGTGACAAGAATCAAGCTGTTGAGCTGCCTGATATTTAAGCAAAAATGTACTTTACAAGTTCACGAACAGAATTGGATGTAGATATGAATTATCATATTGGGGGAGGGGGGAATTGGGTGTGCACCATGTCATAGATTATCATAATCTAGACAGAGTATATTCTCTACTAGTGGTTTGCATAGTTTGGCCAAAAGCCCTTTGAATTCAGTTTAAAAGAATGCTCTGTAATGTAACATAAGAATGAAAACCCAAAGAAAATCATTTAAGTTAAATTATTAGTTAAAAGATTTTGTTTTTCTTAATGGAAGTTTTCAGTGTATCATCATGCCATTCGTCTGGTGTTATCTGTTTATCTCATCGCTTTCAATTTATCCATTTGTTGGCAGTGATATTCATTTTATTAGTGAGATATTTTTTGATGCAGTCCATATGATTATGTAATAGAGCTTGTGAGAGGTATCTCTGCTAAACCATGGCTTGCATTCTGTTATCTTTTTATGTAATGAGCAGTCTTGCGTGTCGATTGATGATGAGTTGAATATGAAGCAGCACAAATGAAATGCATCTGTCTAAATTGAAACATGTTTGATATAATAATTCCTTGCTATAGTCTGTTAATGATATGATGTTGTAGAAATACTTGATGCTTTTTTGACAAAAAAGTATTTGTATACCGGTATATGATATATCCAAATGTCTTCCAATTTTTTCAAATAATTGAAAATGAAAACGACAGTTTAAAGATCGACAACTTGTTTTTTTTCTTCAATATCCACGACAACAGGATTAAGGATGAAGGATATTTTTTTCTACTGTTGGACGTTTCATTAGTGCTTTCAAGATCTTTTTCATGATATCCTACAAGCAAATATTTATTATTTAATTGTTTATTAAACACTATGTTAATGGTATCCTGCGTATTTGGATCAGAGGTTACAAAAAAAGATGGGGGAAAAGAGGTTTAAGAATGTTCCAGAAATGAAATCAGATTTCTTTAGATTGAACTGGGTTTGAAGATGACCATTTGAAGACTGAATATATCACATTATTGTATATATTATTTTTCTTTTTTTCTTGTGTGTAACGTGTCTTCTTTTTCCCTCGTTCTGTCTCTCGCTCATCCAATCCTCGTTTATTTTTTATAGAGGTCAGACGTTCAGTCAATGTCGTCGGTGGGTACAGACGTACATTTGTATTCCTTTTACCCAGCATGCACCATTGACGTTTCATTCAAATAGTTTTCATGTTTTCATTTCTGATGTGGCTTTTGCCAATTTGCCGTAAAAGCCTTTTCCCGTATTGCTTTTCACCACTTCCTATTATTGCTATTGCCGTTGGAAAAAAAACACTTCCTTTTCCACCTTCTACTATTTTACCTTGCAAGCTCTTGCAGTTAACTTTTGAAAGACATTTCGATTACATAACAGTAAAGTTGATTATGATTTAGATTATTAATTTTTGATACATTCTTTTGAGTGTTTCATTGAGATCTGTTTTCTTTGGTGTGCAGTTTGAATACTACACCACAGTTTGTTTGAAAACTTTCATCACTTTTTGTGATTGAATTAATTGAGTTACTTCTGTTTGTTTTACACTTTATCATTGTGATGTGATTCAAGATTGGTCTTTATTGATTCTGTTTGTATTTCACACTATCAATGTCACAATTATTTGCTTCTATCACTTCTCACATCACTTTAGTTTGACAAACTACTCCTTTTTTTTAAAGTGAAGTTGATTAATTGTATTTATATTACTCTGTGTGTCTCTTTTATAGTTTGTTTATCTGAGCAAATATAAAAGTAAACTTTCAAAATTGAGTGTCCCAAATTGACTCTTATACTTTCATGCAGCATCAAACCCTTGCATCACATATTTTTTTTAAAGAGGCAAGTTTTGGAGGACATGAAGAAAGTTCAGTTCTTAGGTAAATCCTTAGAACTGGGTTTGGTGAAGTAAAATAAGTAAAATAGTAAAAGTAATAGTAATAGTGATAAAAAGAAATAATAGAAAGCACCTAATTGAATTGTGAAATCAAGAAAATTACAATTACATAATCAGAAATCAAAAAATCAGAACTACACATATATTATAAAGAGGTTATAATTACTTATGTATTATAGAGAGAAATAGAGCAAAATGTCTTGAAACTCCAAGCGCATTGCCTGCTTTTTAATGTGGCTTGGAAGTGGTGATAGCAAATATTCATATTACTTTTGCTCCACTTTAACAAAAACAAGTCATGTAGGTGCATTTAGGCATGGCCGCTACACCAGTTATATATTTTTAATAGCAGCCTCCTTTTGTATTCAAGCAGTTTTTGAAATTATATGGGCTTTGGAATATATCACCAAATCTTGGGCTTCAAATTTTGCATGCCAAGCTTATGCCAACTCTGTATAAAAAAAAAAGGTGCAGTTTCTTGTATTTCACGGCTTATTTTATTTTAGCAGGAATTAGAACCTTGCTTTTAAAAAAGAATAGAATATTCTGTATTCTGCCGCTATCCAGCTAAAAGTAATTAGATACTGGGACTCTTGCTTTCTTTATCTTGTGTGAAATCTGCTGGGAACTAATGGAATTCTAGATTTCTAGATGGTTATCTCTTTTGCAGTTATTTATGCTCTAATCAGACCCCTATCCACTTCTCTGAAAGATTTAACATTAGCCCTCTCTCCCCCTCTCTCTCTCTCCCTCTTTCTCTCCCTCCCTCTCTCTCTCCCTCTCTCTCTCTCCCTCTTTCTCTCTCCCTCTTTCTCTTGCTATTTCTCTTTCTCTCTCTCTTGTTCTCTTTCCCTCCCCTAAACCCCTTGTACAAATTCTAAGGAGAGTAAGTAAAAGGACGGCTTTGTGTAAACTTGTAGTTTTAGATATCCTTTCTTTCCCCTTAATTTCATAAATTTTTGTCACAAATCCTGATTTGTCATGAAATGTGCATTAACTTGTCGAATGTAAGGTAATATCCTTAAACCATGACAAGGTGAGGTAGAGTCGGTATGAAAATTAATTGTTCTATTGAATAGCACATTAACAAAATTAATTATATTTGATGATAGGGAAAACAACCTCTGTTTAACCTCCACAACAGATATGATAAACAGATTTACAATGGCTGATATCATTGCTGTTACATTGCAGTAGACATTGTTTGTTGTCATACATTTACATGACCATTGCCTGGTGACATATTACTTCTCCAAAGGTCTCTATGGAATGTTTACTCTCAGCCATTCACATTTCAGGTAGATTCGGAAATGGTAGCTAGATGATAGAGGTAGAAAAAATGGCATAGCTTTGGGGTAGAAATCTAAAAAAAAATGTTATGACCTAAGCATTAATTAGTTTGCGTAGCTTTAGGGGTAGTAGAAATGAATTGAATGGTTACTCTAAGAAATGTCATGACCTATTAAAGCAATATTTCATCCTCCGAGAGCCAGAAGGTCATGAGGTCACATCATGAGGTCACATAATGTAGCATGCAACATCAATGCCCTCCTGGCTCTCAACAGACGTTATCAAGTCTCTGTGATTAATATTAAAATTTACTTAGTGAGTTGTTTTTAAGCAGTCATTTTGAAAGCAAGTCTCAAAGATAGTTACAGATTGATAACAAATTTAGAAATACAGTCCACAAGTCTAGTTTGGACCAATAATTAAATAGTCTTATTGATGTTGTACGACATTAAAAAAACATGATCTTAGTGGGCTTTTAATCCTGCTATGTAAGCTTGCAAATGATTTTTTAAAAGCCTTATATTCTTATTTTTTCCCTTTTTTTTAATTGATGCTTCAACCTAAAGGAAGTGGTAAAGATTATTTTTAAATTCAAATCAGTGACTAATCCAATTTGAGTGATGTGTGCTTTCTACATAGCAGTATAAATAATTCACTTAAAAATGTGCACAAAATATTTCCAAAATTGTTCCTATTCATGATCCACATATGATAGCTTTATCATGTAAGGATTTTTCTTTAATGTTACACGCACAAATAGCAAAATAGAAATCAATTACTTAAGGTACATGTTCACCCTTCTCACAACTAATAATTTATTTTGTAGAGAAACCTGTATCATGTGCCAATCAATGTGCCGATTTGTCCTGCAATTGGAATTAAGAAGGGAAGATGGGTGTATGGACTAGGCTTGTACCAGATTGAAGTGTAAATTTTTCTCAGCACTTAACATTCCTTTTTTTTCCTTCAAGTAAATAAGATAAAATGTTTCAAGTGTGCACATTATTCAGCATCACAATCACTAAGTTTTATCACACAGCATAAATGAAAATGTGTTTTCTTATGGCTTTACAAGTTCAATCACATTTTGTTTGCAATTTGGATGCTTTTTTGGAAAACATTTGTCATTGGTCATGGTCTGGAACCGAATGGTCCATGCATTAAACCAATCAGGAAATGTAGTATTCAGTAGTCAATGGGTTATTTTTTTTTTGCTCCACTTGGCACAAACCGATTCTCAAAAGAGGATTGATCACCAGAATTATATTGTTTTGTTTTGAAATGTTTTACATCATCAAATTTCAACGAAGGTATATTCTTATTTTAAAGATGGAAGCTGAATAGTCAACTTTTTTTTCCTTTTTGTTTTCTTACTTCAGACCCTTTATCTAATCCCCACTATATGCTGTTGAGCTTCATCTGTTTCGGTTTGTAGTGATTTGAGAGAATTAAAGGATATGTCTGCAAGAAGGCAATGAGAGCTCTGTATTGGCAATGGCTGAAACGGCATTCTTACAACTAGCTGACGATATCCAACCCCCCCCCCCCCTCCCACAAAAAATATATTCTTATCCTAAGAAATTCTAATACCCTTACTAAGTTACTAACAACTTTTTCAATTATTTTTTTTTAATTAAAAAAAAAATATCCAGATATATTTTGGTTGAATTTTCACATTGATTATTTGCTGTGTGTTACTTCCTCCAAAGTGTTTTTTCTTCTTCCCCCAATTCATTTTCTTTTCAATAATTTCAACCTTTTTTGAAAGTGTTATAAATAATCGCATTATTCAATCTTTTTGAAAGTGTTTAAATAATTGCATTATTGAACTCTTTGATGTGATTGATTGATTAATGAGAATGTCTTTGCCTGGCCCTCGTGTGTTTGTGATTTGAACAGGAAGAGGCAATGGCCGCCCTCATCGCAATGCAGGAGAAGTCTGACAAACAGTCTACCGATCTGGTCGAATCCAAAAAGCAGAGCGAATCCCTGCAGCAAGAGCTCGTACGACTACAACAAATGGTGAAGAATGCTAGTCCTGTCCTACATCTGCAGACCAGTTCACTGGCCTATTGAAACATGGATACATACATGAATTATTTGATTTTATTGATTCGTCCGTCATTGTTACATAAATGCGTCTTCCATTGGCATCTGAGCTTTTTTTTCTTCAAAATTATGAAATCGGACAGAATATTGTAATTATTCACAATTTTATGTTGACAAAATAAAAAATTTAATCGGGTTTCGAAAGGCAGGGTAGACAGTGAATGAAAAACTATCCATATATTATATATTTTGGGCGTGGGATAGATATAGCAAATCTGTAAACTGCTTGAACAATCAGTAAACATAAACTTTTAAAGATCCGTTTTTGGAAATATATAGATTTAATTAGAAAAAATATTTGATGATTTATTACAAGGCGAGGTCAAATAAGTAACATAAATATTGAAGGCATTTAAACTTAATGTAATCTTTAAAATTAATAAATCGCTCTTTCTGACCTTTGTATACAGGTTCTAACAAGTTTTATTTATTTCTTACCCCTCCTTCCAGGTTGCATCAGGGAAGTACAATGGTCCAAGCATATCGGACGACGACAAACTCCAGAAGAGCGGGGTTCCTGCAGCTCCTGGGGCACCCCCTCCTCCTCCGCCACCCATGATGGGCGGGGCACCTCCACCCCCACCACCACCACCTGGCCCTGGTGGTCCACCCCCTCCTCCACCACCCATGTTCGGCGGTGGCGGCCCCCCACCCCCACCTGGTAAGTGTCCTAATGTTACATGCGCACTTCATGTGACTTGTTCAAGAAGAGGGAATAAGACCTCCCATCCATAATGACCACATATTTTACTTCACCACCTGCCTGTAAAAACCCCTTTTCTTCCTGAGCGGTCTTTATAATTCACCATACTCGCTCTTATGTAGAGGGTTAAAATCAGATGGTATTATATTAGATGAAATGTAATTGAAATTATAAATGTTTTAAGTGGTGTAGGTACAGATTTCATTGTTGATTGAACAAGTCATAATGCACCGTGATGAAGGCAAACAATTACTGATTATTTAGCCATTTCTTTACCCCAAATCTTTGCAATCCCTACAAAATGTGAGTAAATGATCACATAGAAATGGTACTTGTATTATTTCCATCGAATGAGTAGAAAAGAAAACTTAATGATAATGATCTAAAATGTTTGAACTATACATGTGCCTCTTCATCTTTCATTCTGTTTACTTGTTCTTCCTTTACTTTTTACATGTATGGTCTTTCTATCATTAATTTTTCATCATTAATATTAGTTGATAACTCTACCTCCCTCTCCCCTACAGGCGCACCTCCTTTTGGAGGTATGTCAGCTCCGCTCAAGAAGAGAGACCTTCCCAAGCCTTCCAACCCCCTCAAATCATTCAACTGGTCCAAGCTACCCGACATGAAGATCCAGGGGACCATCTGGCAAGATCTGGATGATCTTAAGGTGAGATGATGATGACGATGATGGTGGTGGTGGTAAAGAGATGTTGTTAGAGATACAATACAATAAAGATATTTCTATAGGTCAAAGAGGAGAGTTTTGAGACATTTTTGGAAAACATCCAGCGAAGGTGATAAACAAATAAAATGTGGAAGCTCATTCCAGAGTGGAGGAGCACATGCCTGAAATAGTGATAATAGTGATGGTGGTAATGGCATTAAGGGTGTGTGTGGTGGTGAAGTGATGATGATTGTGGTGGTGGTGGTGGTGGTGTTGGTGATGATGACAACGACGAAGATGATGATGACGATGATATTAGAGATGGGGGTAGTGGTAGTGGTGATGGTAATATTGATAATTGTGGTGGTGATGTTGATGATGGTGACGATAGTAATGGTCATGTTACAGATGGTGGGGGTGGTGATTATCACGATGATATGAAATTCTTGGGTACCAAATTGCAAGATGAAGAGGATGATAATAGTGAGAAGAGGATAATGGTGTCCATACATGTACTAGGTATGCAGACATTAATCAGCATTGGAACTTTAACCAGGATGAAAACAATGATTTATGGTATGTAAAACGATGTATGCAGATACTGTGCTTGGTTCAGCGAAGGTGATTATTAAACACATGATAAAACATGACTAATGGCAGAGTAAAGTTATCTGAGAAGAAAGCTTGTATTTTGATATTCATGTACACGAAACTAACCTGCTTATTGAATTACCTTCCCTCCATACAGGTCATCAAAGTCCTCGATCTGCGCGAGTTCGACAACACCTTCTCTGCTTACCAGAAGAAGGGTGACGAAACCGATGGTAACCGCGGAGACGAGATCACCGGCGGCAGCACCAAGTCCCAGAAGCCCAAGGAGCTGGCCCTGATCGACGGCCGAAGGGCCCAGAACTGCACCATCCTCCTCTACAACCTCAAGATGACCAACGCTGATATCCACAGAGCTCTTCTTTCCATGGACTCTGCGGAGAGCCTTCCTAAAGACATGGTTGAGCAGGTAGGGCGATCCATTCATTAGAATGTGGGGTTTTTTTTATATTAATTATTTTATTTTTATTCCGCAAAATTGGCCATAATTCCATTTTGGAAGTTGTGGACTCTGCTGAGAGTCTTCCTAAAGGCATAGGTATGGGTATTCAATCATTAGAAGTGTATGTTTTGGGTGATGTGAAATTTGTGTTCATATCGGTCCTGCTTTTCAAAATTGCTGGCAATTTTTCATTCTACAACACCCGATTTCCACAAATATGTCCTTTGACAGTTTTAAGAAGAAAAAAATTCCCTGAGGTATTATTTTTTAGAAATCGAAAGAATATTTATTTTTAGTTTTGAGTGGCATAGAAAAAAAATATTCTATGGACTAATTGTAGTTCTGTTTTTGTATATAAAAAGTGAAAGTGTCTTTTTATCTGATCCATACCCTTTGAATGTTAAAAATGCTCCCCTGGTCGATGCCAATTTTGGGGGGACTATCATTCCCTCTTTTTTTATGTAATAAAGACTTATGGATGAGAATTAAAAATGAACGAACCTCTTGTAGTTTTTGTCTAAAATTCTTTTTATGCCATTTTGGGGATACACAAGTATGGCAAAATTATACAAGTAAATTCATCTGTATTTTGTTTTCCAGCTGCTGAAGTATGTGCCTACCCCTGAGGAGATCAGTCTGCTGAAGGAGCACGAGAAGGAGAAAGATAACATGGCCAAGGCCGATCGTTTCTTCTTTGAGATGAGCAAGATAGACCACTACGAGCAGAGGTTAAAATGTCTCTTCTTCAAGAAGAGGTTCCAGGAGAAAATAGGCGAGGTCAAACCAAAGGTCGAAGGTCAGTGATAACTCTCGCCTTTTTCATTGATTGTTGATAGTTTGTCAGTGTGGAAAAATGTTCATCGTAGGTGAAAATGCAGGCTGTATTAAGTTTAATGACTCTATTTTTGTGTGTGTATTAATAATATGGATATTTATATAGCGCCGGTATCCGCCAGGCTCTGACGCTCATGGCGCTGTACATATTAATTACTATCACAAGCATATGACTAAAATAAAGTAAACTAAAACAACACAATTTGTAATAAGTGCATATTGCATTATTTCCTCATACAAAACAACGTTCATATGCCTTTCACATTAATCATCTTGTCGAGAACTCTATATTATATTTTTTAAGTGTATTAGTATTAAAATATTAGTATTAAAATATAAAGAATTCTTAACCCGCTGTTTTACAATTTATTTATTTATTTATTTATTTCTGATTTTTATACAGGGTGGCACAATCCATCCATCCGTCTATTTAAAAAAGTGTGGAAAGTTGCTAAATATGTATCTGTTTTTCACTCAACTCTTAACTGATTTGGATCATTTCATTTTTTATTCCAAATGGACCCTTTAAGGTTCATCTTCTTTTTTTAATAAATTTAATTACAAAATTAGAATTAACAAGTTTGATTAATTTTTGCAGCTCTTCTTAAAGCATCAAAGGAGGTTGGAAGCAGTAGGAAGCTAAGGAAGGTTTTGGAGATCGTCCTGGCGTTCGGTAATTACATGAACAGAGGAGCCAGGGGGAACGCCTCCGGGTTCAAGATCAGTAGCTTGAATAAGATTATGGACACCAAGTCGAGCTCCAACCGGAACGTGACACTGCTCCACTATCTGATTGAGATGCTGGAGAAGAAGGTGAGATGGGAGGAGGAGATGATAGTGGTGGTGGTGGTGGTGGTGGTGATAATGGTGGTGGTGGTGGTGATGGTGGTGATGATGATGACAATGGTGGTGGTGGTGATGATGATGGTGGTGATGATGATGTTGGTGGTGGTGATTGTGGTGCTGGTTGAGATGATGGTGTTTGAGTTGAAGATAATTATGGTGATTATAGTAAAGATGATTGTCGTGAAGATGATGATGATAATTGTCATGACGATGGCAGGCCTGATAAAAACCCGATTTAAATTGGTTTTCCGATTTTTCCTGATTTTTGTTTTCTTCCTGATTTAAAAAAAAAAAAAAATCCAGATTTTTTATTTATTTATTTATTTATTTTTTACCAATTTTTTTTTAACTTCCCTATTTTATCCTGATTTTTCCGATCCCTCTTATTTTCTTTATTCTTCCCTATTTTGCCCTTTTTTCCCCCCAATTTTACTCGAAAGGGGGGATTGTTGTTAGATGCCATTTTTTCCCCGCGAATCCTCTATCTTTTTTTTTTTACTCAAGGGGGGGCGTGGTTAAGGGGAAAACAAAAAACTTTTTTTTTTTTTAGTGTTCACTATCACCCCTGCGATGGTGAAAAAGATGATGATGATGATGGTGGTTGAGATGATGATGATGATGATGATGTAGAATATGTTTATGATGACGATGTTGGTAGTATACATAATGCGGATAGTAATTTTGATGATTAAAAAAAAGGATATGATGGTGATAATAATTTTTGAGAATGATACAATGGTATTGTGAATAACGACAAATTAGTGATATATTCAAACTAGTGATATATTCAAACTAGTGATATATTCAAATTTGTGATGTATTCAGATGTTTTTTTACTTTTTCATTCGTAGTTCCCTGATGTAGTGAAACTAGAAGAGGAGATGCCTCATGTTAAATTGGCTTCCAAAATCAAGTAAGTATACAATTCCTTTTTGAAAGCAGTTCTCTTCTCGTCCAGCATAAATCACAGACAGAATTGTTACCTTTATTCAAATCGCAATAGCCATTAAATTGACTTTAAATTTTGTTTTAATAGTATACTTTTGTAACAATATTTACATGTACATGTTGTGTATATACATTCTTTAGTGTTTCAATTCATTTATTAATTCCAACTGTTTAAAGAAAAGGAAAACAAAAATTCCTTATCATGGTGGATCTGGGGGTGTGTCCCTGTATCTGGGGGTCCTTCTCCTAATGCATCACGACTTACACTACTGTGGTGCCAGCATTTTACTGATTCCTGTGCGCTGCTCGGCCATGAAATATGTTGATGAAAGCAATATACCTGTACAGATTGAATGAGCCAGATACATGTATGTGTAAGGCAGAAATTTCTTCATTTTAATGTATGTTTTTTTTTCTTCTTTAGCTTACAAGATCTTGAGAAAGAAATGGCTCTAATTGGCCAGGGTCTAAAAGGAGTCGAAGTGGTGAGTAGTAATTCAATTATTTAAATTATCACTGAAAAATAGTTGGAAATATTTGAACTTTGAATTTTCTAGAATATTTTACAGTATGATATTAAAGGGAAAGAAGAAAAAAAAAAGACAATGCTAGAACTTAACTTCAAACAAATAACGTCTTTTACATGCGATCTTTCCAAAATTCTTTTTAAGAAGTAGCCATATTTACCAGATTTCTTGTCATTTTGTTTATCATTTCATAGTCCAGAATGTCTTTGAGATAATTTTTGTCATGGAGTGTTAGCCCCTTTTGTTCTTGTTATACATTTTAATGTGAAATTGAGATTATTCTTATATAGAATTATTCCTAATGTGCAGTTACCATTGTAATAACAATTTAGTCATTGTTAATATTTCAAATCAGAAATTCTTGATGTTATTAGCATTATTGGTAATTTGTATACATTTACACTTATTATCTTGAAACAGGAATTGGAGTATCAGAAGAAAAAGCCCAAGACTGAGAAGCATGATAAGTTCATCTCGGTGATGAGTGATTTCAAGACCCTCTCGTCCATCAGCTTTGGCAAAGTTAAAGATGTGCTTGTGGAAGCCAAAGAAAAGGTACGCTATAAAAGGAGACAAATTTGTCATCTTCAGTTGCACACTGGTTCAAAAAAGATGTAGAGGTCTTTCACAATTTTAACGGCCCTTTTCGATTTATATAGAAAATAATTTGACCAATTGTATTTTTTTCCTCTCGCTGATTAGTGAATCCAGGTATGCTTATCTCAAAATTTATTTGTAGCAGATGAGTTTATGAAAGTATGTGCAAAATTTTAGATCAAAAGCCTATGTGGTTTTATCCCTCCGAGTAAAAATTGAAGCCTTCATTTTGTGCACAACAAATGAGTAAAATGAAACCCTGCCAGATTCAAATTCAAATTTTAAAAGATAATTGCCAGTAATTTTGCGAGCAATGAATATTTGTCACCATAGTTTTTAGGAAGTTTTCAATTATGATCTTTTACAACATTTTGGCCATTTTCACTGTGCAAATCCCTGTAACGCCTTTTGAGCCAAGTAATCAGGTTCCAATTATATGGATAACCATCAGTGTACACAGATAATTGAAAAACATCAGTATCATCAGTATCCACTGCTTCTGTTGTTTAATTTTTTTTGACACTGCTGTTTATATGAATTCCATCTCTTTATCGTTGTTCCTTTATGACATTCTTTTCAGTTTGAGAGAGTAGCTATGTCGTTCGGAGAGGATCCAGCGAAGACGACGCCCGAGGATCTCTTTGGTACCTTTGACCTCTTCCTTCAGTCATTCCACGAAGCCAAGACGGACAATGAGAACCTCAGGAAAAAGAAAGATGATGATGAAAGAAGAGCGAAGAGGGAAAAAGAGGTAAGTTGAAGGCTGTTTGTTTGGCTAGTAGTCGGGTCAGATCATGCGAAGGAAAGAATTCTGAAAATTTGTCCCCGTTGGGCACAATTTTTGTTTGCCATATGTGACGATTTTATGGGTTCTGCTGAAGTCATCTCAAAGAGAAGCATTGTAGGAGTTGTAGGGCAAGTCCAAGATGATGTCTTATACTATACAAATCAAATCAAGAATGATAGTAAGTTGATAGTCCACCTTTTGCAAACCACTCGTTTGGCTGCATCCACACACTTTTGTTGTGGGAAAGAAAAGACCAATGCGTATGACAAGCAAATGGTGGTTTTTCCTACTTTCCTACTTCAGCGCGAACATGCCTGAATGTTAAGTGAAACTATAATGTCCAATTGTGTTTCTTATTTTAGTATTCCTGTAAATTGATAGCTATGTGATAACTGTTCATCGGGGATTTGCCCTGTAGATTCAGTGAACATTTGTATGTACATGTATGTAGTGTGTTATTTATTTCTTGGTTTAACATTGGGTTTTTCTGGTTTTCCTGGTTTTCCAGAATTCACTGTGCCTTCTGTAATAAGATAGTTATACTAAACATATTTCTTGTTCCAATTATCGTTTTACTTGCATTTTTTTCTTCTCATGGATCTTGCAGATGTCAGAGAGCCGAAAGAAGAAAAAGCCTTCAGGCAAAGGCAAGGGTAAAGGTGACGGCGAATTTGACGACCTCATCACGGCTCTACGGACCGGAGACATGTTCACGGAGGACATGACGAAACTCGCGAAGAAGAAAGACAAGCGGCGCCAGGTGCAGGCGCAACAACACAACAACTCAGCCAAATCAGTGGCGGACAGCAGAGAACGTTTGGGCAAGCCTAAGACGGGCAACGGTCGATCCATGACCCAAATCTAGAGTTTTTGCAAAAAACAGAATGAAACGGAACAGAAACCCTCTGAAAAGGCACGGCGCGATCCGCCAGTAAGCTTCCATGAAAAGCATTGGTTTGTGTATATATTTCGAACAGCAGAGGTATTATATCGTGCTGGAAGCTCGCATGGAAGCAGATTTGTGTCTTTCGTGCGAGGGATACGCGACGTCAGAAGTATGTCTTTCTTCAAAATCAAGTGCAGCTTTGAATCGAGACCAAGTCAGCATCAGTAGTAGGACATGTACCTACAGAGCTGAGTGGGAGATTCTGCAGTGAATCTATAAGAGAAGTCGACTTGACCGAAACACCATGGGTAGCAGTGGTCTTCGGAGGTCAGTGGATCTGCTCCAGTGATATGCATGTGTTGAGCCTCAAAGGTCAGGATGGATCTCGACTATTTCATAGACCACCTGTAGAGTGGGAATACTGGATCACATTTCTTCAGCTTTATATTGTACACTCTTATTCTATCTAAGATATTATGAGAATGTAAACGTAATTGAAATTTAAAGGAGATTGTTGAATGGCATTCCTGTCCGATAGGTGCACGAATGGATTCTGACATCATTTTATATACTAGATGAAGAAAATAAGACCACTGGTCATCTTAATGTTATGGTATCTTTAAAAAGCACCACATCAAAGGGCATTAAAAAGGCATGTGACAAGAAATGCATGACAATTTTTTTTGAAAAACCAGTTAATTTTTAAGCAAAAGTTAGTCATTTTCAATTATTCACTATTAAAAAGGGGAATTGACCAAAAATAGAGTGACAACGTATATTGCACAAGCCACTATTTTGTAGGACAAGGTAATACAACGTAAATAGATCTGAACATGGCCAAACTTGACAACTGTGTGTATCCTTTCAGTTAGTTATAATTTCCAATGCATGCAGTACAATGTCCATGCTTTGGATGGGAGTATAGAGGTGATGAAACGGTATTAATGATTTTTTTTAATCGTCATCATGGACTTTGAATGATGTATATCAAGTTCCACAGAAATGTGATATAGTAAACATGAACAGACGAGCTGCCACTTTCAGATCAAGAACCTTTGTATTTGAGCAAAACTCAATTTATTTTACAAGCATTTCAAATTGATTCATTGCAATGAAAAGATGGATATGAGCAGTGCTATTGAAAGTTATATATTGATTTATGGTGTACATAATCTCTTTTTATAAAGATCTGTTATATACCTGTTAATAACCATTTCTCTAACAACAAAAAAGGACTAAAAAAAAAAGCAAGTGCATGTGTAAGTCTACATGTGTTCTGTGTATTAGAAGAGATAGGTTTATATATATGTGAGGCTTCCAAAGTCTGGTATACTACATTGTTAGTGTAGGGTATAGCATGTCTTTCGTATAGATTTTTCTTTCCGTTAACAAACATCTTAGAGATGTTTTAGATCTGGTCCTGGGATTGCATTGTGAAAGTATTATAACAATGAAAACGCTCACAAATTATTTTTCACTTCTCGACATTCTCTTGAACTGGAGATTTCTTTTAAAGCCACCTAGTAGGAAGGAATTCCTTGAATGCATTTATGGTCTGTATAGAACCAGAAGGGGTTAAATCTGTAATGCTTTTCTGGCTCCAAGGGTAATACTGGAGCGCCTGAAAATATATCCCCTTTAAAGACAATTAAAGCGACTCAAATACCGTTTTATATAATCATTTGGTGTTTGGGAAAAAGTCAATTTTCAAGACCATAACAATAGCGGCAGGTGTTGGGCATCGCTGGGAAAATGTGAAGTAATATCTGTGAAATAAACGGAACAAAAATGTGCCTACATTTGTCAATTTCTAATTATCAACAACAAAAAAATGAATGAGAATAGGCATTTTGTATTTTTCTTTGGTATTCATTCATCTCACTGTGGGTCTATATGCAATTGAGTTAAATGTGACACTTCTTTGTAGTTTCTGTATGTTATGTGTGTGATTATGACCAATTGATATTACGCATCTCCAAAAGAGGGTCTGTACAAAATTGGGAGCTCAATTGTATGGACTTTTAAGTTATATATTTTGGTCTATAAACATCTTATAAACATTGATCAACGATTAATTTCATAAATAACGAGTTAATGTGCACTACCGGATACTGACAAATTTATTGAATTGGAATTTATTAATTGTGTAGGGTTATTATACATATATGAAAGGTCCTGGATTTCATGGTATATCATTTGTATTTACTGCACATATTGTAAACTAGAGGCCACCATAATATCATTAATTGTACTTAATCTTTTCAAGCCTGTACTCTTGTATTCATTTATACTGTAGTGATATACAAGAATTAGTTTGATTTATTGAATTTTTCGGAGCATTACTGCCTTCAAATGACGCACTTTAATTTTGTCACACTAATTTCTTAATATTTTACAACCAGAAACTGCCTTGTAAAATATGGATATGTAACACTTGGATAATGAGAGTATTATCATTTTGTGTCCTTCAATATCATGACCTGCTGCATAGCAAGTATATAGTACAAATGTAAAAAAAAATAAGTATATGTTTGTGTATTATGATATCATTTTTGTTAATTGTAATTGCTTTATTTATTTATGATAGGTGTTGGGTTCATGCAGAGTATTGTGTAGCTTGATTTACATTTCTTTGTTTTGTAAATAAGTGTATTTACATTATATGTATAGTCCTTTATAAACAAGAGTGTAAAATGTCATGTTTTGAAACATGAATTTGGGTACAGATGACAAAAATATTAAATGCATTCATAAGAAAATGTAATTAAGTGCATTACGTATTTATTACAAAATCATGATACAAAGGTCGTTTACAAATTATATAACATTCACTGAATTTCTTAACATGATATAATTTTTTTGGAGGGTGGCAGAGTAGTAGTACTGTAAATACAAGCATGACTAATAATTGTGCAAAATAGACCTGCCATATAAAAGACTTCCATTAATTAAATGTATACATTCATTACTGATGCCCTCAAAGAGAATAGTTTGCCAACAAATACCGGTAAGTCAGTTCGTAATTACTACACTGTATCTGCGTATGGGCAGATAAAGGTCATTGAGACGAATACTGGTATTCATGAAGCATCTCATCACTAATTATTGTGGATATTTTGAGGTCATGCGTTCCAAAGCTAATTATGAACTGGCTGATTTAATTATTTTAACATGATTTTATGATCAAATTTACAAAATATTCTATGAGAGCTGCCATTCGTGAAAGACTTCATTAATGAGATGTACAGCACTTGTGCAAAGAAATCATAAAAAGTTGCAGCTTCTTTCAGTACAATAGACGGTGGCCTCAAACTTAGCAGATGTTCTTGATGGCATTCAAGATCCTGTTTGAGAAAAAAAAAACATATGGAGAATTAGAAATAGGCCAATATTCATTTGATAGAGGAAAACAGTTTGTATCAGTTTTATTTAAGCAACCTTATCCTTTTAAATAGGCAGATGGTTGCGGAGGAGTTGTACCTCCCCAAGCCCAAAATTCCTGTTAATCCCTTTCACTTGGGAATAAATAAATAATGAGTAGATACATTGCTAGGTATAAACAAGCCAGACTAACTGTGAGTGGTCCTAGACAGGAATGAGTTTGATTGGTCTAGGAGCCTATAGAATTGATAAAATGCTAGAGAGCTACTTACGCTTCTTGCTGGATGTTGGCATTACACATGTTTGCAAAGGTGTATACAATGCCCATGGCGTAGTCATTCTGAAAATAGAATTTAATAACAAATTGTCATTAAGCAGTTCTTCCATCCTACCTCTTCTACTACCACCATCCTACCCACCCTACCCATTCTTCCCATTCTTCCCATATCTACTACCACCCTACCCTTTCTTCCTACTTCTACTACCACCCTACCCATTCTTCCTACCTCTACTACCCTTTCTTCCTACTTCTACTACCACCCTACCCTTTCTTCCTACCTCTACTACCACGCTACCCATTCTTCCTTCCTCTACTACCACCCTACCCATTCTTCCTTCCTCTACTACCACCCTACCCTTTCTTCCTTCCTCTACTACCACCCTCTACTACCACCCTACCCTTTCTTCCTTCCTCTACTACCACGCTCTACTACCACCCTCTACTACCACCCTACCCTTTCTTCCTTCCTCTACTACCACCCTCTACTACCACCCTACCCTTTCTTCCTTCCTCTACTACCACCCTCTACTACCACCCTACCCTTTCTTCCTACCTCTACTACCACCCTCTACTACCACCCTCTACTACCACCCTACCCTTTCTTCCTTCCTCTACTACCACCCTCTACTACCACCCTACCCTTTCTTCCTTCCTCTACTACCACCCTCTACTACCACCCTACCCTTTCTTCCTACCTCTACTACCACCCTCTACTACCACCCTACCCTTTCTTCCTTCCTCTACTACCACCCTCTACTACCACCCTACCCTTTCTTCCTTCCTCTACTACCACCCTCTACTACCACCCTACCCTTTCTTCCTACCTCTACTACCACCCTCTACTACCACCCTACCCTTTCTTCCTACCTCTACTACCACCCTCTACTACCACCCTACCCTTTCTTCCTACCTCTAATACCACCCTCTACTACCACCCTACCCTTTCTTCCTACCTCTACTACCACCCTCTACTACCACCCTACCCTTTCTTCCTACCTCTACTACCACCCTCTACTACCACCCTACCCTTTCTTCCTACCTCTACTACCACCCTACCCATTCTTCCTACCTCTACTACCACCCTACCCTTTCTTCCTACCTCTACTACCACCCTCTACTACCACCCTACCCTTTCTTCCTACCTCTACTACCACCCTCTACTACCACCCTACCCTTTCTTCCTACCACCCTCTACTTCCACCCTACCCTTTCTTCCTACCTCTACTACCACCCTCTACTTCCACCCTACCCTTTCTTCCTTCCTCTACTACCACCCTCTACTTCCACCCTACCTCTAATACCACCCTATCCTTTCTTCCTCTTCTACTACCACCCTACCCATTCCCGCTTCCTCTACTACCTACCCTACTATGTCCATCCCCACCCTATCCACAATCCTACGTCTACTACCATCCTAGGTCAACATCAATCAGGACATATCTATTTCTCACATAGCTTCATGACCCCCAAAATATCCACAGATCTTTTACCCGATGGATAAGTGATGGAGGTGCTTCATGAATACCTTTTGTTGTGTATCAGATAAATGTACCTTTATCTGCCTATGCGCAGATAGTATTTACGAACTGGCTTATTGATGCATGCATGGGAAGGGTAGCATTTATCACGTTACCTGGCCGAGCCTGAAGCACCTGTCGGAGAAGAGCTTGGCAGAGCTATGATAGCAGTCGGAGTCGAGGATCGTGAGCTGCTCAGGGCGCTGGAGATGAGCTTCTACGGCCTCCAGGTCAGAGGTCACAGACATGACGATCGTACGCATGGTCTGGATGATGTCACGCTGGGTCTACAAATACATAATGATGATACAAATGAATTACATGGCTACTAAATGCCCCTACCACATTTTCAAATACTAACTCTATAAAAAAACATGATCAAAATCAAGATACTACCAATTTCCCATGATATTAACATACATGCTGTTCAGATTAAAGAGGAACATTCCTCTTTTTGGGAGAAGATAATTATCATTTTAATGCAGGTGTTCCTCTTCCTGTACAAATTTGTCTGTAGTATTTAATATTGGCATGTATGGGTGAGGTAAATGGGTACCTGGTAGCATTTCTTGAAATGCACTGTACGCTGCAAAATGGATTGGGTAACTTTGCCTCATGCTGCAATGATAATTATAAACCTGTCTGATTATCAAGAGATCTATGATGGATTTTACTCTTTTTTTAGTGCTTCAATATTACACAATATCACAGACACTGATAACACGTGCATGTAGGGCCATGCATCTCAGATTTAACATTGTTAAACGATGCCTTTAAAAGAGCCAGCAGCTTACCTGGACCAAGACGGTGATCTTCCTGAGTATAGCATCCCTGTCTGTAGGGTGGGTCGTCTTCATCAGCCGACGGTAAAGCATGGTCATCTCAACCTCTCTGGATGGTACAAAGTCAAGCTGAACAAAAAACAACAGTGACCAACACATCAGTATCATGATTTTGCTCCATGATTTCTAAAAACAAAATTGTATCATGGAGCTGGGCAGCATTGAAATGCTTTATTAACTTTAACGGAAGGTGAGCTCGTTCGTTCTGACAGTTTCATGGAACAATGCCCAGAGCTCCAATACAGGTATACAATAGTTAAGCACTAGAGACTGCACTAGCGCCCTCTAGCCTAACTAGTGAAGATGGGCTTTAGTCAAATTTTAAGATTTGAGAAAAACTGTTGTGACTTACAGTAGGCAAAACTTCTTCAAAATTCTTTTGATACGTGTCTGTAATTGTGTTGCTCACCTCACTAACGGGGGTTTTCTCACGGACCGTATCCTTGAAGATGTGCATCTGTCCATCACTACCACCCTGGTACTGATCGACTGCAGCTGATGCCATGGTGAGGTTACCGTACTCCTGAACGTGACTCTTCTTGGTTTCGTTCTTCACGATGTGGAACTGTTTCTTCAGTGTCTCTGCGCTCAGGTCCTCCTATATGAAAGAAAATTATATTTGTGTACTTTTATATCTCCTACATTTCAAAACCTCAACATCACAGGCCGTATTCTGAACCCTGTGTTATCTCTAATATTGTTGTATCTTTGGAGATAAGATAAAGTTGGTATTCTGATATTGGTGATATCTGAACATTGTTGTAACTTTTCTCTCATCTGTTTGATTGGGCCTGCGTTCAAACTTTGGTGCGCTTGTAATTGTGCTTATTAGTAATAAAATGGCGCTTAATCCTCCTTTGCATATGCGCAATATAGTGAAAACATGATTTTTCTTCATGATCCACATGCCACAGCGCATATATGATGACGCGCGTATTAAGTGCTCAAATAACTAATTACGCCCAAGATTAGTATGCGCTGGGTGCATCTTCAGATATGGCATAAAGTATTCCTATTGGTTGACCTACTTATCATGCTTATATAAAACAGATTTTGATTTTGTTAGCGCTGTGTTATTTCTGGAAGATACAATAAGAGATAACACAAAACTTACAACAATGTTCAGAATACCACCCCAGGCGTTTAAAAAAAAAAAAATCTGACTGACCGACCCATCTTTTGGCACCTATGATGTACTATGATGTCGATGACAATCATTTTCTTCACTACCACCACTATAATCTGAAAGTTTGAGTGAAAACGAACCATTATTAATAAAACAAATTGGGAAAATTCCTGAATTCTCCCAACTATATTATTTAAATTAATTAAATTCCAGACATTTAAGTGTTAAAAGATTTATAAAGGTCTGTTTTATGTCTTATTTTCATAGGGAAATTGGTTGGGAGAATTTACTGTTGGTGTCGCACAGTGGTTTGAGGTTTACAGTTAATTACATTTTTTTCATCAACCTTCAGCAATGTTACTGAATCACTTTAAGAAGACTTAGTAGATATTAATGTAAACCCTAGGAAGACCTATTTCTCATCATCACCACTATCATCCCCACCACCTCCAACATCACCATTCTCCTTTTTTAAAGTCTTACCACGTCGGAGTCTTCCATCCAGTGGATACTGTACTCGTCTCCCAGGCAGTTATCCAGAGAGTTGTTACAGTAGAAGCCCCAGGAGGACTCGTCTGGGTTAGCTGCGGTGGTGGCATAGATATTGAGGTCCTCAGACAGTCCCTTAAACATGGATCCACTCTCGCAGGCTTCAAGGTAGAACACAAGCTACAAGGAGAACCAATTCAGGACAGGAATAACTTTCCAAACAGGGTACTCTCCTGAAGAGGAGGGTGAACAACCTCTGGAGTTCAAAAACTATTCTTTAAAGATGAAGTTGAGTTCTGGTCATGCGATTGCATTGTGAAAGAAACGGTGTGGAACCGACCAGAAAAGGTTGATCATCTAGCATATAAGAATTTGTGTGTATTGCAATAAGGTTCTGGAATCATTGGTAAAGTTGCAAACACTTGCAGAGAAAGATGTATATGGGACTACACGAACACGTGGCGTAAAAAGCCGGCCCCCCGATTTTTACGATGTTACATGCATATTTAGAATATGAAGGCATTTGAAGAGCCATGCTTTTCAGGGAACATGTCTTAACTGATGTTCTTCCACACTTGCATAATAAGAATGAGTAATGCTCACAAATTATTTTTCACCTCTTCCCAGAACTCAACCTTCTCTTTAATCCCCCCAATTGTATTTTACTGACAAAAGTTGTGTTCTTAAAAATAAACACGGACTGTTACGCGGATCAATGCCTCTTACAGTTGAAGAAAAAAATTATGGATCATTGGGTTGAATATGCATGATTTTGTCACGACTGGTGTGTTCGATGAACCAATGAACATCCCCAAATTACCGATGTGAGATGCTTGTAGGATAATTTACAGGACAGAATGGGCATTTTGCCATTGAAAATGGCACACACAAAATACCATCAACAACAAAAATTGTAATTTATTGAGGAAAATCGTACTGTCGTATTTGCTTCTAAAAATAGTACGAAATACAACTAAATACTACTGGTTGGCATGTCTGTGAAGGGCAGCTCAAAAATGTAATAATTGTAACATTTTTGTCATCAAAATGGTGCCTCATAAATGGTGTGAATCACCATCAGAAGGTGAAAGCTTATTTGTACTCTTCCCCTACTCTTCACAATTGAATACTACACCATGCTTTGCGTGAGATGTGATCCAAGTTGCCATCAACACTGAACTTACCTTTGCAAACTTCTCATGTTTGTGCATATTCTTCAGGGTCTTCATGAGCTCATTCCTTTCCAACTAAAAAAGACAAAACAAAGAAAAGATGAATTAATTTCAGTCATTCATTTGTTTGCTCTCAATCGAGCAAGTAAACATATCACCCAAAGGCTGTTGGCTCCGTTTCGTGAAACTTCAATAATACATAAATTCAACAATGAATTTGCTTATGAAGCTTATATCAGCTATTGTTTTATGAAACAGGATACTTGTAAAAATTATTCATGAAATACACTTTGCGATACACACCAGCTTGCTTCCAAACTATTTAAAATATTAGAAGAATGTCTATTTCTTTCTTGTGATTTGAAAAAAAGATAATAATTAAATTTCATTATAACAATTTCATTATAATTTGGCAGTTAGGGTTTTCTTTTAAAGATGAATTTATTCATCAAAAACAACCATAAGAAGATTTCCAGCCTCCAAGTAAACACTCTGTTTAAATGAAAATAGTTGTTTTCAGTTTCCATTCAGAAACGATACCATGATGTCTTATAAAAGCACTTTATTGACAGGCAAGTTTGAAAAAAAAGTCACTTATGGTTTTATTAATGATTGAAAAGATTATTTTCAGTTTCCATTCATTAAGCGATGACATTCTTGACATTTTGTGGTTGTTAAGAAGTTGGTTATGTAGTATTACCGGTGTATATGAGCTTTTTGAATCCTAACATTGATAAGAAATCAAATAATCTTGAATGTAAGTCACATACACTGCACAGAGTATTGGGTATATGGGACTACACATATATGTGGTCAAAGTCTTTTAGCAAGTGGACCTGACTGGATATGATAATGTATAGGTTACATTTTTGGGGGGTTAGAGTTTATAGGGTTAGATTTTGAACAAACTTTAATAAAAACTTTGGATTTCATTTCATTGATGAGTTTTTGGTTAGCCATCATGCAAGGGACAACTGGTCAACTTTTGTGGGGGGGGGGGGGGAGAATTCTCATGAATATGCTCACCTCTCCATCTGGGAAGGCAATGAGATCTGGTCCTCCGTGGTCGGCAAAGTAAACAAAGACATGATCGGTGCTGCCACTGTAAACAAACAAAACAAAAAATAGATAACAGAGAATGCCCCATAAGTAATGACCTTTAGATCAAAAGAATAAATAGTACATCAAGTTAGGAGAGAACCTAATTAACCTGGGACCTGTCTTATAAAGAGTTACAATTTATCAAAATCAATCGCAAGTTGCAATTGATATCAACTCTATATAAGACGGGCCATGGTTAGACTAGAAGAAATGTCACATAGAGAATAGCATTACAGCGAAAGGGGTGTACACATGTGAAAAGGGGAATCATACAGTCAATCCTGCTTCGATCAGCATCAACCTTTATTGATAGACCATCAGTCTCTAAAGACCATATTTTTTGTTTCCCTTGAAAACAGATTTTCATTGAACCGTGTACTAAAGGAACCTCTATATAAAGACCACCTGCCTATAAAGACCACATTCTAGTCTCCATTGGGTGGTCTTTATAATATATACAGGTTTCACTGTACTAAAGGAACCTGTGCATTAAGACCACCTGCCTTTAAAGACCAATTTTCTAGTCTCCCTTGAGTGGTCTTTATAAGAAAGTGTGAGCTTAGATAACAGCGTGTCACTCACAGTAATCTCTGCAGTTATATATTTTTTTTGGAAAATAAAATGGTCATCAAATTTTCGTTCAAAACAATGCTCAAACATGCATCATCCTACATGACGTTACTTTGTATACAATTAATTGCTTATCGTATAGATAGACGATGAATTTGGCTAATCTGAACACTGGGTAATGTCCAGAATTGATCTGTGGACACAGTGGGTACAGTAGCTACATGTAACTGCTACTTGGAAAGTAAATACAAGTAAAAAGATATGCATTGTTACGTTCTCATCACTTTGCACAACTTCTCAAGATACCATGTCCTTACATGGGGGTTGACATTTGCGTGTTGATCTATCAAACTGGTTCATGTCATGTACAGTATTTCTCTTCACTTGAGTTTTTGATTAATTACAGATGAATAAAGTTCTATCAACTCATATATTAAGTTGAACATGAATGGGGAATGTCTCTCGATGTGTGGAGCCCCTGGCTGAAGTCAAAGGAGAAATAATACAAGACAAGATATATCTGGAAAACTGTAAAGAACACTGAGAGCTGTTGAAGTCCAGAGGACCCGCTGAAAATTGATGACTCGGCAGAGAATGAATGAAGTGTGTTCAAGGAAATGTAGGACAACTTCGTACAAAATGTGACTCTCTATAAAACTTGAAGAGTACGTCTGGAGGAAACGAGCAAAAATCTCATTCTGTATTTTGTATCCAAAACATGGCTGTATTATAACTATACATTCTAGAAAACAGTAACTATTTAACGCTAAGCCCTTAAACTTTTCTATATATGCCAAAGACATTTCATTTACAATTTGAGCATTCGAACATTGGCTCACTTATTAGCTACACAATGTTTTGAAGATCTTCAATTAACTTCATTCTATATCATGAGATATTTGCTGTCAACTTGGTTGAACAACATTACTTCTTGTAATCTACAGAGAGTGAATGTACATATTTTCAATAAAAATACTGGATTTTAAAAGGAAAAACAAATCGAACTTACTGTAACAGTACCTTGAGAAACTGGCTTTATATAAAACATGACCCCACTAACTGAAAATAGGTGTATCTCCACCTGGACATGCCCAGTAATAGACAAAATAGTAAGCAAATATGTGACATAAATGTACATCAAAAAGTCAAAAGATATGTGATGTATACTTTATTACAGATCAACAAAAGTCAACATGAATTTGTAATCTAGTCATCCTTTAAAAAGGTATATGGATAAATGGGGTTATTTGTACAAGTACTACTTCCAAAGTGGTCCATTGTTATTGTCTGTGGCAAAACGTTTTTGAAACTCAAAGCAAATTTCTGCAGGTCAACTTACCTCTTCAGAGTTTTTCCACTGCAGTTGTTACAAGAATGAGGTTTCTCTCCTTGAAGCAAGGCTTGGAAATTCTCTGGAGTTACATCCTGAGGTGAAAAATAAATTAAAAACAAAAATAAATCACTTTGGAAAATATCAAAAGCTTCATCCGGTGTCACTAACGTTTCTTTATGATTATCAAAAATGTAAAGAAGCAAATTTTAAGTTTCAAATCTTTTTCCACCAATAAACTATGAAGCCGTAACAGTTATACATACCTACTAACACTTCACCACAAAATTGCTGAAGGCAAAATTAGGAACACAGTATATTTTGTATAGTTTTTACAGAGAAGCTTCCAGAAAAAGAGATGAATCTAGAGATCTGAAGGCTAATATAATAGGAATCATCCCTCCAAAATAGGAATGGTTTGATGATGGCATGTTAATGGGTTATTTCTTCACAATTTGTGGAAATCTAGTTATTATATATTGCCATAACAGCATTGCTTCCAAAACACCAGTCATATCGATTCTCAGGCTGAATTTGCTACCCACGGCATGGAGAGGGTTTAAGAGTATCATCAAAGGAAATGGTTTTATTTTCATAGGATTTTATCAGAACCGCAAAGTCATGTTATTGTTCAAATCTAATACATGGATGACTTCATCCATAAAGTTGGAGCATTATATACTGGTGACCCATTTTGTTCATCATATCAAAAGCTGAGTAAACAAACAGTTTCCTGATTCAATGGAATCATTCCCTTGGTTTCACTAACAAACATCACATGAGAGTGATTTCAAGGGTGTACCCACAAAAAAAGCATGAGAATGTAGGAGAATTAATGACTTTGCACCGCCCTAGATAACTAACGTATACATGTATATAAGCATCATACATTTTATACAGACCTTAATGGGTTTTTTTTATGGAATTGATTTTGAAATAAATATTATTTTGCAGCATAACATTTTGAAAATAAATATATTGAAGCTGTATACATTGGCTGATTTTGCTCTTATTTGATTGAAACACAAATATACAACCATAAAAATATCATATTCATTAACAAACAATTGTTTAAGCAGAATTGTACTAAACATATTTAAAAAAAAAAAAAAAAGCCCATGGAAGTCATACTACTACTAATAATAATAGCCTAATAGTCCACTCCAAATATTATTAAACCGAAACGGAAATTCTTTTTGCCCAATTGATCGTGAGCCCGGCAGCCACTGAGCAGCGCCAGATCGACGTTGCTCTATTTCTATTTCCCTACTGTGCCATTATATTCATTTATGAATGAAGATTTAAACAATGGGTTAAATTTAAACCTCTTTTGTGAATTTCGAGCCTTAATGTTCA
Organism: Strongylocentrotus droebachiensis; assembly: GCA_035222895.1. NCBI lineage: Eukaryota > Metazoa > Echinodermata > Echinoidea > Camarodonta > Strongylocentrotidae > Strongylocentrotus > Strongylocentrotus droebachiensis. The sequence goes on from JAVYIG010000203.1 coordinate 665,812, forward strand.
ATGCTGATGAAGATGACTTCATCTTTTTGTCTCCAATCGATGCTATCCCCTACTGTATACCAGCCCTGTCGACCACACTGCCTTCACTGTAATGGACCCAGGCCCGTTATTATATACCCTACCTCAATGTTGTACTCTTTTTTTCATGGTTACTAAAATTAATTCCCAGCAAGAGTACCCTACCATTCAGGGGCGATTGCCTCATGTGCATACATGTATATACATATTCAACAGTAATTTGCATTTCATCATTGCCCAACGCAGCAACAATCACAAAATGCAACCCACAATGGCATTTCATACAAACTTGTATACAGGTGAAACTGTGAGCATGGTTGTTTAAAAGAAAGCAGTCCCACTATATAACAATACAACTTGGAGAGGATTCAAAGGGGGTATCATGCTCGGCCATTTTCATTATGTAACCAAATGTAATGCACAACTCTTTGTGAATACAAATTATTTCATTCACCTGATAAGAATAATAGTATTTCAATAGACATAATCCAAACTTTATACAATAGTTGTTGTCAGGTAGGACAAACATAGCTTGACCTATTTAATAACACTTAATATATGCAGTTTGCATTCTGACTATTTCAATACTATTATTCTTATCAGGTGAATGAAATAATTTGTATTGAGACACCTCACAAAGATTATGTATTAAATTTGGTTACATTACAAAAATGTCCTATTGAACAGGTGCATATTGCATTACAATAAGCCAGTTCACGGTTGCAGTCTGAGCATGAGCAGATAAAGGTCATTGCAGAACAAATTGTGAAATACACGGAGACGAAATACTGGATACGTGCTTATGAAAGTTATGTAATCATTATTTATTTATGCACTCCATGATACACAAGTGGAAGTATTCTTTGAAAAGGGGAAACAAAGGCTATTTATGTAGCACCTCCATTGCTGTAGGAGTGATTATTTCAAAATGTACAAAGTGGGACCTCTTCATGTTTTGAAGATCTGTGGATATTCAGGGTCATTGCAGTAATGTGCTAACCGTGAACTGGTCTATTGATTAAGAAATACTGGAGCCAAGATTGAAAAAAGACAGCAATGTTCAAGTATGCATGTTTCTCCTTTGTCCCCTTTATATCCTTTCAAATTTAGCTCCATTGACATTTATTCAAACATGTTTACTACTGATTCACTACTGAAACAAAGAAGACCAGCTCACAAAGGTATTCAAATTCATGAACAATGTACTCTACCCCAGTAGAAAGACCCTGCTGACAAACAGGCTATTGAATGCACCTGTTAATGAATTATTGTATTGCAATAGTCGGCTGCAAGTTGCCTACTTTATTCGGGTAATCTCCTGAGTGTTGCTATTAGCAATCATTGTCCTTAAATTAGAAGCATGCTTAAACTGCAATTTATACCTTGTGATGTGGAGGTACATGCAGGCTCGTTGGTTGGGTAGCATAATGGTATAAAATAATTCATATGCCTACCCCAGCACATGGATTCCATCCGCATCAACTTGCAACACATGCAAAACCAGCAAGTTCCCTTGGTAAGGCATTAATCCTCATTACCAAGTCCCTCCAAGAGGACTGCTTTGAGAGGAATTAAAGCAGTCGGTCCCGTAGCTGGTTGCTTACTTTAAAAGAAGCACACACATGTTTTCTTCAATAGCAGTCGGGTAAAAACAAACCATCAAACCAAAAAACCAAGAAACGTATCATACTTTACATCATAACAAATTAAAAATCACGGTTTCATATCTGAAGGAGGCTTTATCATTCATTATCTTGAAAATACTTACATCTCCAGTGTAATCCTTGAGCACCCCAGGGTAGACGTTTGGTCCATTAGGTTTGTTGATGATTACCCCTTGGTTAGGATTTCTGAAAAGAAATTACAGAAAAACAAATATATTTAATTTAAAACAAAACAAGGAAACTTTCCCACAATTCATGTCTTAATAAAGGAGAACTAAGAAACCCCAATTAAAAAGTGTAGGTATTCTGAAAATCAAGATGTACAATAAATCTTACGAACGTATACAAGAGATATAAATGAAGTTTTCTTTACATGATGTAATACCTTTTAGTATGATACCCTTTTCTAACTGCACTGATTTTCAGCGGATGCATCCGGACGCATCCAATGAAACGGCCAGTTAGAAAGCAACAGAGGAGAAAAAGGCGATTAAATAGCCGATGAAAAGAAGAGAAATAGGCGATTAAATTCTCCTGCTCAAGAGCAGGAGAAATTCTCATTCTATCGGTGTGACACCGATGAAACGGCCAGTTAGAAAACGTTCGGGAGAAAAAGGCGATTAAAACAGCGAATAAAATGGTCAAAGGTCGCAGTATACGCGCGCTTTATCGTAACCAGCTGTGTTTGTTGACTTATGGTTGAACATGCTGCATGCTAGCTAGATGGAGCGCGGGCTTAATAATTACGCAATAATTCTTCACTTCCGGCAAGGGCTCGCCACAGCGAGTGAATTTCACCGGCAGTTAGAAAGCGACAGGGGGAAAACTGCGGTTTCACCTTTGTTTACATAAGGAAAATTCAATCGGTATTTTCATCGGTGTGACTCCGATAAAAGCCAGTTAGAAAGCAGTATGAGATGGGCACGGCTATTTTCCTGAAAATGTGACGTACCAGGCGGAGTTGTACATCATGCACTTAAGCTTTAATTGGAAAGACTTCTAATTCAATAACAAAAGCTTTACTTTTCAATAACGGAAAACTCATAGCAGAGAAGGTAAAAATTACATTCGGTGAAAAATATACAAATATATATAAAATAGGGTAGCAATTGTAAAATCTATTTCATTTATGCAAAACCTTCACCCCAGAACAGCACCAACTATTTTATGCAATTTGCATTCTGGCAATTGGAGTACAAAGGATAATAGCAGGTGAATGAAATGCTTCAACACCACAAACAACTGGGAAGGAAGCATCCATAAATTTGAATGCATTTAGTTGATAAACGACTCTGCATAGTACGTCATGCAATCAGGAAAATGGCTATGCACATGTTTGCTGAGAATTTGTACATTATTTTTGCTTTATGGCTTTCTCGTAAACTTTGGTGGGGAATCATGTAGATTGATGCGCAAGAATGCAATAAATCTCTTAGAACTACATGTAGTTATTCTTTGGGGTAAGTTCTTCTTTAACATATCAGTAAACTTCATAAACATATGACGCTTTTGTGCAAGTGAAACCGTAGTACATGTATGTTTTCAAACATACCTATTTTTATCTTTCATAGACAAGAGTTGCATGTGTATCTCTTCTTTTATCAGTCATTTTCAATAATATATTTATACCTTAAATGCTTTCGTAGCAGTCATTATAAGTATTTCCTCATTGATAATGGGGAAGTTTGCTAAATTACCTGTAAAATGAAAAATGATAAAAGGTTACAATCATACTTAAACATCATTTTTCTATTCAAATTTCATTATTTGGTCTTAAAGAATGTATACATACAACATGTAGGTGTGCTTTTCCTTTAACTAAGATTAGTCATATACAGTTACATCGGCTTGCAACTAACAGTCACGTATCACGTGTCACGTTCACGTTTTGCGCTGTTTCGTAAAATAGGTGACTCTAATTTACGAAGTGTAGGGCCTACCATTCATTGTTTTCCACACCGGTAAAAAATGAATGATCATGTCTACCAAAACGTGACGTGAGTGTTTAATCAATATTTTTTAAATTGCTAGCGCTTGTTTCTAAGACTACTGTAGTCATGACGTCACCGTAATATGTATGATTTGTGTAGTGAAGAGTTGCATGTGTACCGGTATATCTCTTCATTTATCATTCTTTTCAAATAATATATTTATACCTTACGGTAATGCTTTCTTAGTAGTCATTGTAAGTATTTCCCTATTATAAATGAGGAAATACTTTAATCAATGACTGCTAAGAAAGCATAAGGTATCAATCACATCTATGAAAAATTCTGATAAATGCTTTCATGCAAGCTACAATCATACTTACATTTAAAATCATTTTCATATTCAAATTTGATCATTTGATTCTGGTCTTAAAGAATGTATACATAAGTGTGCTTTTTCCTTTAACTTAAATTAGTCATATACAGTTATATCTTTGTACCTGCATGGACAAGCATGTACTTGTTTTACAGAACTACAATTGAACAAATTTTTATCAAATCTACATGTATGCTCCAGGAGCTTTTGATAACACCAATCGCATTCTATAGCTTTTTAGAATATAATTCTAGCAAATAGAACCATTTAAGTTACAAATACAGAGAAGAGTATCAAGGGATTCGCTTGTCTTAATTTACAACCTGGCAGCCAATGAAATTGTCAAACATCACATGATAAAAGCACCCAATAATCATAGAATCAAATCCAGCATTCTTTCTGCTTTGTCATTCCCATAATCAAAACTCACTGGATGCATCCCGTGACTAGCAAAAATAGCCATATAAAGTTCATATGTGTTGACAAAAGAAACGCCCTCTCGTATAAATACATGTAGAGGAGCATTGTCCCCGGCATGCATCTCAAACTGTGGTCAAAGAGGTAGCTACAGCTGTCCAGTGTAGCACATGCAGGCCAGGCCTACCAACAATTAAACCCTTTCGGGACATTTTTTGTTTGTTTGTTTGTTTGTTCCTTTTTTTGTTTAATACATTTGCAGAATATAAAGGTTAAAATTGACAACCAGTAGCAACATACATGTACATGTATATATATATATGTACACTGTCAACTACTTTGTGTTTATAATTAAAAATTCACACAAATTTGAAATTATTTCCTGTTTATCTTTGATAAGAACAATTTATTATCATAGAAATTTAATCCCTGAATTTTCAATAGCCAATAGCTTTCTTATTATTTGTCTATAAAGGTTATGATTAAATTTACAGGTACACTGTAAAATACTGGTACTTTGTGTTTAAAGGGGAATTAAAACTTCACATAAATTTGAAGTTATTTCCTGTTTCTCTTTCATAAGAACACTTCATTATCGTAGAAACTTAATCCCTGAACTTTTAGTAGCCAATAGCTTTCTATTAGTTGTCTATAAAGGTTATGATTGACATTTACACTGTTAAGTACTTTGTGTTTAAAGGGGAATTAAAAATTAACACAAATTTGAAGTTATTTCCTGTTTCTCTTTCATAAAAACACTTGATTATCATAGAAACTTAAAAGCTTTCTATTAGTTGTCTATGAAGGTTATGATTGACATTTACATGTACAGGTACACTGTAAAGTACTTTGTGTTTAAAGGGGAATTAAAACTTCACATAAATTTGAAATTATATCCTGATTCTCTTTCATAAAAACACTTGATTATCGTAGAAACTTCATCCCTGAACTTTTAACAGCCAATAGCTGTCTTATTATTTGTCTATGAAGGTTATGATTGACATTTACACTGTAAAGTACGTACTTTGTGTTTAAAGGGGAATTAAAACTTCACATAAATTTGAAATTATTTCCTGTTTCTCTTTCATAAAAACAATTGATTATCATAGAAACACCATCCCTGAACTTTCAATATCCAATAACTTTCTTATTATTTGTCCCCCTTTGTCTTTTTCAGAATGATGATCCCTTTTTTACTTCTAGAACTATGAAACCATTTTCATTTTCAGAGTTATGAACCCTAGCTATTTCATTTTCAGAATCATGAACTTTTGGAAAATGCCAAAATGGACAAGTAACCTTCCACACTTGCAGGGCTATTAAACCAAGACAGAGACGTCTCCCTTCACGCAAGCAAAGTTTACCAGGTTTATAATCATTTGATGTCCCCATAATGCTTTATCAAACATTTGTTAATTTGTTGATGGTCTGGAAAACAAATACATTCCATTGATCACAAGATCTATTAAATCTTACATATTTGCACAATCAAAAGGAGGGAGGGGGTATGTGGTTCTTCATGTATCTGCTGATTGGCTACTACATGTTGTATTGTAAGTTGAAGGCACTTCGCAATGATCAGAATCATGAGATCAGATGTAGTGTCATGGATGCTTCTATATTTCCATGTATATATAATAATAATAATTATAATCTTGATTTAATCTAGATAGTGCTTGATACGAATACCGTGTCTAAGCGCTTTTACAGATATCATAGATTTTGGGTTAGCCTGCTTTCCTCATACTCAGATAAAGGCTAATAAAGGAAGTTTTGAGAGCGCATTTTATTTATATAGTGGGGGAAAAAGAAGGAAAAAAATATTATCTGTTGAAAAGATGTTGTCCTTAAAAAGAATGTTATCACTGGCTAGGATGATATTCAAAGTTGATATTTAAGTTTGTTCTGTCATTATCAAGCTCTACTGATAAGTCCTTGTGAGGAAAAAAATCATTGAACATTCATTGCAACCATTACAACCTTTAGTATTTAGTATCTTCCATGTACATGTACATGCATGTATTCTCTCTCATTTGGGACTGGTTAATAGAATCTATTACAAGAGAACTCTCTTCTATTTAATTTGGTAAAACAAATATATATCTCTTACTCTTCATTGTAGGCGATGTCATCATACATCATGACGATGATCTGTTCATCAGGAATACCATGCTTGTGTAGGATCTGATAGGCATGACAGATATCAGCCTAGAAAAACAAAACAAAACAAAAGATAAGGAAAGAGATTATTTATTTCTGCTCACTTGGAAAACTGTAGTATCTATCATTTTAAACAGAAAATCATTCAAAAAAATTAAATGCAAAAGTGTTCAGAGTTTGTTAGCACAAAGCCTATGAAATAATTTCTATTAACTTGAAGAAAAAATAGGTAATTGTGCAAGTTTTATCTGATTTTGGGTTTTAAGTATTTGTCCAAATGTTTCACTAGGCGTGTCTGCACTATCTCGAGATTGCCAAATATCCAGCTATTTGAACTATCCCGATCGCAAACTATCCAGCTATTTGCGTCCTCATTAGACCGAAGTAGCAAATTAGCTGGATAGTTGGTCGGGATAATATCCCAAGATATCTCTGTCTAGTTTGCAAAATATCCCACTATTTCCCAACTAGCGGGATAGTTTGCGACCGACCGTCTTCATTAGACCGAAGTACGGAGTCAAATATCCCGATCCCATCATGCACAACGATTTCCGGTTTTCCTCGCACAGTATGCGATCTATACACTGACCTCCGCTCAGCGCCGCGCTTGTACAACTAGTAAACACGGAAAACCGCAAACTAGACCGAGATATCTTGGGATATTATCCCGACCAACTATCCAGCTAATTTGCTACTTCGGTCTAATGAAGACGCAAATAAGCTGGATAGTTTGCGATCGGGATAATTCAAATAGCTGGATATTTGGCTATCTCGAGATAGTGCAGACACGCCTACTCAAAACATTTCAGAATGAATCCAATGCTGAAATCAACCAGAAGAATTAATACTTGTGGAAAAGTAACGGAAAATGGCAATTGTTTTGGAGAAAAAAGATAATCACCTTACCACAGTTCTTCAGAGCTCGTAATTAATCTCTTTGAAATAAATCAAACATCATGTGATGAATGCTATAAAAGGATAATTGCAAGTCCAACCCTGCTTCCCCTATCATGACTTGCGTCACACCGAAAATACAAATGTAAATACTAAATACTTAAAAAACATAAGTTTGTTCTTATAAAGGGAAGGCTTGCAATTTGTATGGGTAAAAAAAACGATGACTGCAGAGTATGGTCTTGTGACTGCTTAATACCTGTACCTGTTCAAATTTACACAAAGACAGATAAAGGAATTTATGTGTTTATGTGTTTGCATTGAGATAGAAGATGAACAATAAATACACAAAGGCTTATTCAAAAAGAAAGATATCAACTTTTGTTACAATATATCTGTACAATAAACCCATGTCATAAATATTGATAAAGTCAAGTTCTATTATGCGATTAGCAAGAATGAGCTTTTTACTTTTACTATTCCAGACAAGTAATGTGACTGACAGGTCAATTTATGGTCATGTTCATTCAGAAATATAATGAGAAAACTTTCAAAATGCAGCTCACGTAATACTTTGTTTTAAAATACATTTATAAAGAATTTTAATTAGGCCCATACATTTTAAATCAATTTTTTATTTGGTTGAGGTAAAGGTCAAATGAAAAGAAAAAAAATGAAGTTGAAGTAGCGGCAGCCAAGGAGTGTCATTAAAGCAGACATAAAATAGACACAAGTCATTGAATAAGATGGACACATCTCTAAATTAATGAAATGACTATAATGTGCATATATAATCCCAATAGCCTTCAACGATACATAAAATAAAATTCCTTTTTTCTTAATATTGATAGGCGTATAACTGCATAACCAATTTATAGTTAGTAGACACATGGATAGTTAGTAGACACATGTTCACAAGTTCAATTTTGGTTGATGTTAATGTTTGCAAAATATGCAAATGACAAAGAGATCGATATTGAAATTCATATTTTCATTATAATTTGCACCTTAAAAACCTGATGAATCAATTCAAATGATTTAATTGATGTTGGTCATGTCACTGTAGATGCTGATGTTCAGTAACAATTTCAACATCAATTGTACCACTTGACTTGATTTAATCTGGTTCTAATCTTAGATTGCAAATTATGATAACAATTGTAGTGGTTCAGCCTTAGCCACTACGGCTCTGGCGGCATATGCGCGTAAGTCCCGCATTAGGCGACACCCGCGGTAGTTTCCGCGGGCGTGTTTATTACTGGGAACATCAGATTGAACCGAGACTGCATGCATGCGACATATACTGCTGTTTGCCCGTCTCTTCTGTCTCTTCTGTCTCTTCTGTCTACGTAGTCTACGACGTGGAGCTCCACAGGCGACACAACGAGTGCTTCTTGAGACAGACTTCAAGCCGTATAAGTATACAGCCTATGGTAGGATAAAACCGTATTATAGTCGTTTATATTGCGTAGTTAAGATTTAGGCCTAGTAAGTAAACATCTCCGCTCCGGCACTACACAATATATTTTTTAATTAATAAAAGCATACTTGCATATTTTGATAAAATATATCCACCTTGCTCACCGACATTGGTTCAAACACTTGGTTTGTTCAAAGTGGTTATCTATATCCATGTTATGATGAAATAATATGGCAATTTAATAGGTATGCATTAAATTATGACATTTTGGGGGACTTATTTTCACACCTTCAGTTAAGTTTTCCTAAATCTTTGGTAGACCCTAGATTATGTTTTATTTCAAAAGTGCACTGCAATTGAATAAGTTCTTTTGCAATTTGGTTTGGCAACTTGCTATTTAGACTGGGCTTTATTTATTACCTGATGTCTGTAATTGTACCATCCATTTGATCCAGCCACGAGCAGAGCCCAATGTTTCACTTCAGGGTCGGGAGTCTGTTGTTGACGAAAAAGATGCTCTGGAAAAGCAAAAGTTGATGCTACAGCTACGAGGCAAAGGAGTAGAACACATAATGCCTTCATCGTGACTTCAGAAGTTCAGTCACAAACAGGATGATATATCGGCTGATGTTATCTCTTTAATCTGCTTTTCTTGACAATAATAACGACTTCAGATTCTCCGCAATTAGCTCAACAGGTACGATATGCACACTGGCAAAGCCTACAGTGCGTGTTTAGTTCGGCCAGCGGCGACTCGGTGGCCTGGTGCGCATGCCGCTGTACCTCGCCCGCAGAGCTCGTGACCGTAAACACTTTCGCAGTTGACATAACAAGCAAACACTATGGACAATGCGTAGTCTACTCAAAGACATTCTGATCTCAAGTGCAGGTTTTTACAAAGCGTAAAGGTAATAGAATCGCTCAAACTTCATCGCCCTATTTTTAAACGTTTTTTTAAATTAAATTTCAATATTAAAGAGCATATGACGGCTTCAATTTTATATTAAGAAAATGTTTTTTGGATAGATATGTTTATAAAGCTTTTGTAAAGACTACGCATCAGACCGCGTGAGCATTACGTAAGGGAATTTCCCTTCAAAACAGCTGAGCACGACGTAGTCTGCAAGTACATAAAAATAGTTTAGAAATATATTATATAGAATATCTAGATTCCTTTTTATATTACAGGTTTTTTTTTTTTTGGGGGGGGGTATCTCTTGTTAAATCTGTACCCACAGGACTTTACATAGGCTTACATACTTCTCTCTCTCCTTTCTAAATTGTATCACCCCTTTATTCCCTGGTCCTCTTTCTAGCTCTCTCCTTCCCCTCTTTTTATCTGTATCTATCTCTCACTCCACTCTCTCTCTCTCTCTCTCTCTTTCCCCCCTCCCTCAATAAAATATTCTCTATATTCACCAAATACAATGTATTATTGATATTGTTAACACTATATCCTCTCGCTTGAAACAAGCATTCAAAGACAAGGATATTAGTGTTGCCTTCAAAAGCCCTAACACACTAAGAAGTAGGTTGGTCCATTCAAAAGAGGAAAAGGCAGGCATTGTGTACAAGATTACTTGCACAGATTGCAACAAAAGTGCTCCCAGATTTAGTAACCCATCCCATTCAGCTTTAGCTGAACACGCTTTCAACACAGGATATAATATTGGATGGGATGATGCCGTCATAATCAACCTTGAAAGCAACTTCTGGTCAAGAAAGGTGAAAGAGTCAATATGGATTAAGAGGATTAATCCTACCCTAAACAGGGACTCTGGATACATATTGTCACATATATTTGGTCCAGTGATTGCAAGACAAACAGCAGCACTGAGAAAATGTGTGAAAGTCCATCCTCAACTCCATACTCCTTATCTCGCAACCCACAGAATTCTGAATTAATTTTTTTGATATTGATTTAAAAAATTCTAGCCAAATTTTTGTTGTTAAAGGTGATTGGTACACTTTAAGGGGTGAGAAAAACTCTATAAGAGTTACATATACAATAATATCAACTCCTTAACTCTCATAGTCTCACTTTAACATTTATCTCTTCTTTTAATTTATTTCTCTGGAAATAACCAATATATTGAATTTACATTTTTTTACAGCAAAAATGTACATCTCATACAAAACAAGGTGATAAAAAACATGAATTAAAAAAGGACGGCAGAGTCATAGAAACTGTACTGGATTGAAAGACTTTCAAAAGTGCATGCATGTCTAAAGTGTAAATAAAAAGTACCATTGATTTACTACTCACAGAGTTATTGCCATTCTTTTATAATTCTCGAAGAGCTATTATACCTTGGACGGTTTGTTGAATTCGGAGGGATTATTTTGTTTAGTATGTACAACTATAATATAACATTCAAATAAACAATTTCTAAAGAATGAATACAAAATACCTTTTTTTTAACATCCATGATAAGAGAAGATAATAATATAATATAATTAATAATAAAATAATATGATAATCATATGACAATTTCCTAATTTCTCCTTAACATATGTTACAAACACATTTCTCCATTTTTACTAACTCACAAGGCCATATTCCAAGTAGTAAAGATATCTAATATCTATAGTTATTTGATTCTGTTGTTTATTTTTTCATTCTAAGTGAGGACTCTAAACAAAGATCTAAATCTCTAAATTTGTCTCCCTTTTCCGTTCATAACAAAGCAGTTTATATTTGTGTAATATTTACAAGAATGATCATAAATACTGATTCTACATTTTATTACTACATTTCATTTATGTACAATACATAGAAACAATCATTTTATCCATGAAATATACATGCAAGAATTAGGTACTTTTTATGCCAGGAATGTTATTGTTGGAGAAAGCAACAGGCAATACTACAAAGTATGTTAAAACCCTGAATATTTAAATTATGCCATCTCAGTTTGCGGCAAATGATATTTTCTTTAAGCCATACTTGACAAATTAATGGGAAAAATGTATGAATGAACATATAGCTAGAGGGTACTCTAAATATAACAATATCATCATAAAACATTATCTTTTACTATACAAACACTTCTTTTTATCTAATGTTTACAATAACAGATAACCACATTCACAAAGTTCAATATGATTGGTTATTAATAAGTTTTTCAAGAGAGACCTTATCTCTTATTTCAAGGTGACTCATTTGGTCTCTTTCATTCAAATAAACTATTTAGTTTGTTGACATAAAATAAATAAATATGCATTATAACAAATATGATCAGGTGTTTTATATCACAACTATCACATGCTTGCATGTACACATTTTTAAACCAAGCATTATTATATTCTTATCGGTAACATAAAAGTGAAATAAAAAAGAACTCTTCAAATAACATCTATATACAATGCCATAATAAAAAACTTTCTATATACAATGCCATAATTCACTATTAACAAGTTATTCATCTTTATATTATATTTTATATTTAATACAAAGGTAGCATCATTTATTCAGAAGGTAATTAGCCCCCAAAAATTGCACCTGAATACAATACACTAATAATAAAAAATTTCTTCAACCAACCACACTTAATACTTTTGGTAGCTCCAGTTCAAGCACCAAAACAAACATCATAATTGGTGGGAGTGTACATTTTGCTGATTTTTCTCTATGGGATACTATTATACAAATACATATATGTACATATTAGGGTCTACAACCATGCTTTGACTCATAATATCCTACATGAACTTAATTCCTAACTGCAACCATGGACCAAATGCTATGCCTAACTCCAACCCTATTAAACCTAAAACTGAATTGCAACCCTGACATTAGGCCTTTAAAGACCACAGAAATCGTTGCAGGTTCATAGGACCCCATATGTGAAAAGCTACAAAGAGCTCTCATGTTCCTGCTCGTATCATCCGACTGACATGGATGTACCACGCCCCTTCTGATTCAGAAATCAGAAGTCTGTTCGGTGGTTAGGTAGATTATTTACCGTGACTCCCAACAATGCTACAACAAACTTAAGAAAGATACAACGTAACGTACATACTCTAATCATCCAGCTGACACAGAAGGGCGACGCCCCTCCTGATCCAGAAATCGGGAGACTGCTCAGTGGGGAGGTCGATGGAGGTCACAAAATTGGTAGAGAGACCGGTGGAGGATAAGGTACCGGACCTGGCAGAGGTGCGGTAGAGGGGGCACTCGTAGATGGGGTAGTTCCTGCGTCTTACGGACGAGGCAGCGGATTGGGGCGGGGTGGGCGTGGCGGCTGATGTTGACGGTGTGGGTGGTATCATGCCCTCTGGCGGTATCTAAAACAAAAATATAAAATTATACATTCACAATGGGCTCCTTGGTAATGAAATGTATTCCCTTTCTGTCTTATTCCTACTGTAACAACAGAAAACCGCCCTTCTAGAAGTACTTGGAATTACAGTTTATAATACAGCCTAAATTTTTCTTTTCTTCTGAAATCAGGAAATTCTTTTTCTTTCCTCCTGAGTACCAGTACTTGATATAATTTTACACCACTTTAATCACAGTGAAAGTAAAACCACTACAAAACACAAAGGAATTGTTTATTTTGTAACATCCTTTTTAAAACTGGTTTGAAACCGCACTCAAGACATGCTTGTTCAATGTCGCATACTGTTAAGTTGTCGCATACTGCTAAGTTTTAAGTGTAGTGTATCATATGAGTTCATGTTTGTACTCATGTTCATGTTTATGTGACTATTTTTTACTCTATATTTTTTACTGCACCATGAGTATCACTATTGTGATGGATACTGGTGCATTATAAGTGTTCATATTATTATTCATATTATTTATTCCTCTTTATGGTGTAGTATACAAAATTTCAATTCTGCTCCAGCATATTGCGAACAAAGATAGGTGAATTGAAAAACTCCAAAAAATCAAACCTAACACAACTTTTTCAGTCTGGCTTTCTCAATACCATCTACGTTTTGGGTATTAACAAAAAAAAGCAGAGATTTCTGACCTGAGTTGGGATGAAGTGTACTTCAGGGAGACGGCAGAACCTCTCCTCGGGTCTTGAATCCTTGATGGTGTGGTTGAGGGGGTCAAAGCGTGCCCCGTCCAGGAACAGACCAAACACCAGCACCCCATCAGCAGGTGGGTTGGAACCCTGGATATATACAAAAAATTGTAAAATCATTTAGTAAACACCGACTACATTGCAAGAATGTAAATTGTGTCATCAGCCTGTGTAACTGAGTTTGAGCTTTATCAGGTAAGTTTACATTAGGTAGTCTGAAGTAAGAGAGCATTAAAAGTTTGCTGACTGTCAAATTTACATCAAGAATATTTTCCAGTTACCTTTCAAACACATGAATTCTAGCTCAGTGTAGCTCAATGTAAGATTTAAATGAATATCTATTTCCATCTTATAAATAGATGAAAGCCTGATCATCATCATCATCATCATCAATATTTATATTATTATTATTGCAATTATCATTATCATCATCATCATCAGCATTATCATACAATGAAAACTAAAGTGAATAGAAAACAGGAAATAATGATGATAATATAACACTTAGCAAATTCATCTTCTCAATCAATGCCCACCTTAAAGGCTGATTCCCGAATGTTGACGTCCTGTTTGACATTACTCAGACTCTCCTCCGTGTCGTCAGTGGCAGTCATGATGCGGAAGTCAAAGGTCAAAGAGTCCACAGACACACCTTCCCTCCTGGCATGGTTCTGTTGCACAGCTGTCAGGAAACCTATAATGAAGAAGTTTTAATGTAATTCATAATTTTTTCAATAATTATCTTTCATATTTTTGATTTAGTCAATAAACGTTATATTCATTGTCAAAATTAACAAATGTTTGCTGTTTTTGTTGATTTTGTTCTGAATGTTGTTGTTTTGACTTGGGATAGTTTTTATTTGTCCATCTAAAGATATTAATTTATACCCTGTAAAAATGTGCTCTATAAGCTTTACTAATTCCTCTCATTGAAATGATTCATCCATTCATTCCACTTGTTAATACAAACATTCAAAATAGCCAATCACTCATTTCTTCATGTATTCATTTATCTCTTCATTCGTTTTTTTTTTACATTCAACACATTCCCTAGACTCATCTAACCTTTCTTTCATTCATCTATCTAACAATTCATTCATTCAATCCATTATTCATTCATTTATTCATCTAATTTGTTCATTCATTCATTCAATCATTCATTCATTCATCTAATTTTGTCATTCATTCAATCATTCATTCATTCATCTAATTTGTTCATTCATTCATTCATTCATCTAATTTTGTCATTCATTCAATCATTCATTCATTCATCTAATTTGTTCATTCATTCATTCATTCATCTAATTTGTTCGTTCATTCAATCAATCAATCAAACATTCATTCATTCATTCATTCATTCATCTAATTTGAGCATTTATTAATTCATTCATCTAATTTGTTCGTTCATTCAATCAATCAATCAATCATTCATTCATTCATTCATTCATTCATCTAATTTGTTCGTTCATTCAATCAATCAATCATTCATTCATTCATTCATTCATTCATCTAATTTGTTCATTCATTCATTCATTCATCTTATTTGTTCGTTCATTCAATCAATCAATCAATCAATCATTCATTCATTCATTCATTCATCTAATTTGAGCATTTATTCATCCATCTAGATCAATCATTCAAGCATTAAATCATTCAACTCATTCAAAACTCCTCCATCTCATTCACATCTTCACAAAATCATCTCATTCTTTCTCCATGCACTCACCCTGTGGGAAGAAGAAGCCCGGCAGCCAGAAGCTCCTTGGCTGCTCCCTCAGGCTCTCCATGTCCTCCGGCTCCATGGGCACCTGGCCCTGCTGTGCTCCCTGGGCCTTCTCCTTGCGCTCCTTGGCTGCCAGGATCAGGTCTGACCACCTGGAGAAGAAGTCTACCCTCTGCTGGAGGTCGATGCCCCAGGAGCCTAGAGGCTTGCATGACTCATAGGCTGCTTGCTATTTACATGTAGATGGGGTGTACAAATATATATATTTAGTCTGATGATCTTGAAGGTTGAAATTTGTATAACATTCCTTAGACTTAAATTACTTTTGATAATCCTTGGGCTTATCTCTTTACATTGATGAAAAAAATTGAAATGAAAATTGAAATTGTCTGTGGATTGATACTTGTGAAGAAACCCATTCATTTTCATTTTTCAACAATTGCTCCACAATCATTGTCTTACACTAACCAAATGTCTACTTCTAGAACCAACACTATATACCTAACCTTAACTCTAAACCCCTAAACCTATCCTAGAACCTACTCGCAACCTAAGCTTAACTCAATAAGTTTGACGAGACCCAATTTTTGCCAAAGCAAATGTTGGATCACCGCACATATACCTGGGCCCTGTTCCATAAGACTTTTAATCAATTACAAGCTACAAAATCTGCTATAAGCTACTGAAATCCTTGATCCATATCCATATTGATAATAAGTTTTATGAAACAGGGCCGACGATGCTTACCTGCCAAGCCTTGGGTACCCTCTGGCTAAGCAGCGCCTTGAACATCTCCTCCAGCTGGTCAGACATGACCACCTCTCCCTTGATGGCCAGAGCCAGGGAGGTCAGCGAGGTGTGGATCACCCCTAGCAGACGGTTGAAACGGTCAATCTCCTGGCGCAGGATGGTCAGCAGAGCAGATGGGGTCTGGGGTTCATTGGCCGTCTTGACCGTGGGTGTGGCCACTGTGGTGGATATGTGAAGAATTGATAGATTTAAATATCTTTGTAATGAAATATCATTTTTTCTGTCACCCATTCTGGTTGATATTCATTTTAATTGTTAAACTCCTATTCAACGTCCTTTAAACAAAATGTAATGGGAAATTGGATCATACCCCCAATCCTTGTTAAAGGAACAATTTGAAAAGCTAGTTACCCTTGCACATCTAAGTTCAAACTTGGAGGAAAATTTAATGTTGAATGCCTACAGTGAATTGCAATTTACGGTCTATATACTTCCCTTTCTTCTTTCTTGTCTTTTTCTATTCTTTTCCTTTTATCTTAATAATGTTATGCTTATATTCATAGAGGAACTCTATTCAGATAATAAATTGTACTTTATGTAACTATATTGAACACTCATATAATTTTCATAAGTGGGGTTCCTCAAGAGCCAACTATGTGCACCCATGAATAATGCCACTATCATAACTATTTGTACCACTGTTAATAATATTGATAATGAATGAATCCATATCATCAGTTTTGTGGCATCGACTTTGTCTCAAATTTAAATATTTTGAGGCATCAAACTATACGAAAGGTAAAAAGGGTATCAAATCATTTCTCTGTGCTTCATCAAATCAACTATCTAAAATGACACTCTACAAAATAGAAGTATGAAGCCTTGCATCAAACCATAAAAAGAAGTAGGTATCACACATGGAAAAAGCACCCCACCCTAATTATAGGAAGTTTCTGAAATTAGAATGGGCTGGAAAAAAAATAGGACACACTCCAATCATCCTTCCTAAAAGTGTGCTAAAAACACCCAACATCAACCCTCCAATAGAGAAAAACAGGAACAAAATAAAGGGCTGTATGAAAGAAAAGTATGAACCCTCTTCCTGTATCTCCACACAAAAAAAAGAGAGAAGACAAAAAGTGCTATTGATAATAAAATAGATGAACCTGACTCCTCAAGAAAGAGAGAGAAACAACAACAACAGCAAAAGGGTAAAAACTACAAAGAAACCCTTTTCCAGACTGACTGCAATCACAATATCTGGATGCCTGTCACATGGAATACAAGTAACTTGCCTTCCTCATCTGAAAACCCATCTGAATTTTTCCAGGTAAGGAATAGATCAATTAATTGAAAAAACCTCCATACAGGTTATTCCACAAAATTATTACCATTTACATGAAACAAATTATTGAAAAATTGGTAGATGCATGTTATCAAGAAGAGTACAGTATACAAAACTCTAGCATGTCTTATACATGAAGGTTTGGGTTAAAAGGAGCTGGTTCAGAATACAATATTTTAGTTTTCTAAACAACGTTTAAATAACCATAACCAACTTTGTGGAAAATGTACATATATACATACTTAAATCTAGGTAAACAGTCATATTATACCTTCAATATCGATTATCAATTAATTCCCTCACTACCTTCATGTAACCTTCACAGAAAGAAATGTTAGAAGAAGTGTAATAAAACATGTACATGAACCTGCATTTAAAATAATTAACTTTGCATCAGATCAGACCAAGAATTGTTTTGTCTGGTGTGTATAGGAATCTATCAGCCCTTTTGGCCTTGGCTTGTAAGCTTATGTTATAGCCAATGGTCCATAATACCATCACATTACTCCGGGCATTCCTGTAAATCTTCTGTTTGCTCCAGTTTTTCCCCTGCTACAAACTCACCAATACCAGGCAAATTGAAACCAGGGAACATAGCATGGATACCACTTAGCTGAATTATCATCATCATCATCACCACCATCATCACCACCACCACTATCACCATCATCATCATCATCACCACCACAATCTTAATCATCATTTCATCATCTCCTCCTTATTCTCCTCCTCCCTTCCTCCTTTTTCAATATCCTCCTCCTCATCACTATTAAACCCCCAAAACCCTCATCACTTCTTTAACTCACCTTTTTGCTCCTGTTTCTTCCCCGCACCAAACCCACCACCAGCACCGGACATGTTGAATCCGGGGAACATGCCTCCCCCGGCTCCTGGCTCATCATTGGCCTGCTTCCTGGAGAGCCCCCGGAGCTTCTCCGGCTCCCCCATATCGCTCTGGATGCTCTCCGGCAGGTGACGTCGGATCTCCTCGGCAAGCTCCAGGACTATCTCATCACTGGTCTTTCCCGTTCTATAGTTCAACCAAAGAAAGGAAGAGGCATTAATCTGTTTTCTACCATTTCCACCCAAAAAAATGTTTTTTGTTTATATTACACAGCACATTGATCATCTATAACACAAATTGTTGGGTTCAAGAAAGAGAATGAAAGCACAAAAGAAATTCAAGGAGACAACTTCAAAATTCTCTGCACCATCTTCTTAATAATTCCATAATGCCATAATAATCTACTACTACTCTAAATACTTTCCCTTTCGTTTTATATGTTTAATATTTTTCTTTCTTCTCATACTAATGAGCAATATCCATATCCTACAATTAATCTTACTGCCTTACCCTCCCCTACACCCCTCCCACTCTCTCTCTCTCTCTCCCTCTCTCTCTCCTCCCCCTCCTCTCTCCTTTTCCACACTTCTAAATCTCACTCTTTTTACAATCAATACCATTTCTCTCTCTCTCTTCCCCATTCCTCTCTCTCCTTCTCCCCCTACTTTATCTCACTCTTTTACAATCAAGACCATGTGAATGCACTATGACCTTTGTGCATATAATTAATTTACAAATTCAAAACTGGGCCCTGTTTCATTAAACTTGATATCGATAACAAGTTACAAGCTACTGTTATAAGCTACTGAAATCATGGCATCTGATTGGCTGAGAGCAAATTTGTCATAGAAATTTAGCAGTTGTTATAGATAACAGGTTTTGTGAAACAGGCCCCAGGCCCATGGTGTTACATACCCCATGATCTGCATGCTAACCCTGGGTTGTACCGTCAGCAGTGTGTTGACCAGCTTCTGCGCCTCGCTCTCCCTGTAAGCCTTCTCTGCGTTGGGGTGCATGCCAAACACCTCCGGTCTGTCAGCCTCCGGGAGACCCTCGATGTAAGTCTGGCAAGACGACAGGGAGAAGTCTTTGGGAAGGGGGTGGTAGATCTGTGATGGGGGGGGGGGGGAGGGGTGGATAACATGATCAATGATATAGAGGAGTGCTAAACGTGTAAATTATCAATTGATTTATGACTTTGGTTATATGCTAATTGAAATACATATGGACAAAATGTTTAATATTTCAAAATAACAAACTCCTAACAAATAATAGGATAAAGACAGAAAAGGAAGCAAAATATATTAGGGACAAAGAAGAGAGAGAGAGAAAAACAGATGATGCTGACATACAGGGAAACAGATGGATGAAATAATATATACAGAAAAAGAGAAAGAAATGTGAAGCGATAAAAAAAAAGTGGTGAGGAGAGGGAAGAAAAGATGGAGAAAAGAGAAAAAAGGGGATAGATAAACCTTGGATTGATAAACCTTAAGAGAAAGAGAGAGAGAGAGAGAGGGAGGGAGGGAGAGAGAGAGAGAGAGAGAGAGAGAGACAGACATACAGAGAGAGAAAGACAAACAGAGAGACAGACAGAGAGAGAAAGACAGAGAGAGAGACAGAGACAGACAGAAAAAGAGAGAAAGACAGAGAAAGAGACAGACAGAGAGAAAGAGACACATAGAGAGAGAGAGAGACAGACATACATAGAGAGAAATACAGACATAGAGACAGACAGACAGACAGTTACACTGAGAAACAGACAGATGCCATACCTTGTCAGGTGAGTAGCAATATTCGGGCATGAGAGCCTCCTTGCAATAGAACGTATTGAGTATGCTCAGCAGACACCTTCTATCCCAGTTATCAGTTACACGCCCACCGTACACCACCTCTCCCGTCAGGTACATCAGGGCCTCCCAGGGCGTGTCCTCATGGAGAATCAGCAACATCTTCAAGAGCTGGACCGACACCTGATGGAAAGAAGACATGTAGATATAATGTACTGGTTGCTTGGTATAGGTACAGTCGAGTATGTAAGGTGAATCTGTTTTTTCTTTTGCAATGTATTTTTTAACTACATCAAACTCTCTATTTCATTTTGTGCAAAGTTTTTACAGACTTAATTCCATTTTTTCTGTGGTTGAAAAGAAAATAAATCTATTTCAAAATCGTCAAGAAATATCTTACATACATGTTGCAACAATAGTAGTAGACAAAAGTAACATAGAAAAAAATAGGATAAAATTAGCCAGATTTTTCTAGAAGTTTCCTCTTTTGTTACGGAATACTGAACTCTGGTAAATATATTGGGTTATCTCAATATCTGGAATTTTATGAAAATTTGAAACAAATTTGCATTTCTTCCATTTCAAATAGGATGGCAAAATCAAAATAATAGTAGACAAAAGTAATATAGAAAACATAGGATAAAATTTGCCAGATTTGTATAGAAGTTTCCTCTCATTTTAAATAATACTTAACTCTGATACATATTTTGGGTTATTATCTGGAACTTGCATTACTTCCATTTCAAATGAGCTGGCAAAAACACTGCCAGTGTCATAGTCAAACAGCATGTCATAAAGGAATTTCTTTGCATAAGATTATTAGTTCATACATCTACTGCAGTACGCACCTCAAAATCTGAAGCGTTGAACGCATGGGGAATGTTCCAACCGAGGGCGCCATATTTCTTGCGTTCGTTGATGATAGCGTTGAAGAAGCATAGACCGAAGACCAAGCTCCTCCAGTTCTCTCCTGGAGCCGAATCCTCCCACATCTCCTCGGTGATGGCCCCTGCGCCTCCCCCGCCAAAGGACCTCAGCAGGTTGGCCTTCAGACCCTGAGGGGACTCCACTGTCATCTAGGCACAAACAAGAGGATAGATTTAAGCGTGTGATTAGGGTTACATGTTCTTCCATGTAAAAATACATTCCATTTCATCTACACGTAATGTGATGTTTCTCTGTGACTGGTCTAATGATTAGTGTTGATGGGATTGACCGACTATTTCAATCCTTATCAAATACTAATGGTAAAACATATCTTATCTGCGTCTGCAACTCTTAAGTCGGCTGGCAGGCAGAAATATATTGGATGCTTGACTGTGTCATCATAGCTGATTGGTTACTATTCTTGCATGCCTATTTGATTGCTTTACAAGATACACCTTTTAAAGCATACAAGACACAAACATAATTTCTATGATAACCTTGCGTGAAAATGCTTGCTTTGGCATCCACTAACTATCTGTCTTTTTGTCCCAGCCTCTGCACCCCCCCCCCTCCCCCCTTTCCCCTTCTCTCTCCCTCTCTCTTTCTCTCTCTCTCTCTTTCTCTCTCTCATTCTCTCTCTATCTCTCATTCTCTTTCTCTCTCTCTCTGTCCCCCTCTCTCTCTCTTTTCTCTCCCTTTAAGAACATATTCCTATAGACCATGCTTGATCTTACCTTCAAACCTGTTTGTAAGATGGATGCAGGGAAGGATGGATCGGGTCTAGAGCTGAGCCACAGCCTGAACTGAGGATCAATCTCCACATTGGGCTTGCTGAATCTACAGAACAGAAAACAGACAAAAGAAATGACAAAATGATGAATAAATTACCGTAACTATATACACCACATTGGTGAAGATCAGTCACCGGTGGTTTAGCTTGCAAGCCACACTATTCTGCATCTAGCATAGCATCTTTAGCATATGAGCATTAAACAATGCTTCCAAGCTGCAACTATATCATCATGAATAGATGGTAATAACCTCTATAAGCAGTCACAATTCACTGGTGTATATAGAAATCAATAAATATGTTTCCAAAGGTATCATATTTTGTATAAATGACCTTGAAAATCACTACAAACTTACTTCAAACAGAAACACTATGTTTCATAATGTGCATAATAGTGCATAATATGCCTACCTCATGCTTGCCATGAGTAGACAAAGACTTGGTGATTGTACATGTACAAAGCATTCAAGTCTTCAGAACAAGAGATATGCATCAGGGAGGAATTATACTGAGAAATAAATATGTCTACTATTTTAAGTCACCCAGCAAAAGTGTCTGGTCTCATCACACCATCTCCCCCATCTGTTGAACCCATATTACTGACAAGAGTGCAAAGAAATTCAAGCAAAACATTGAACATCCCAGACAGACTAAAGAATGGTTTCATACCCTTCGACAATTTCCTGAAGCCTGGGCATGAAGGAAGCAGCAAGATGGCAGTTCTGCAGGAAGATCCACCTGCCCTTCAAGATCTGTGCCTTTGAGATGAGTTCCTCAGCCTTGGGACCCTGGCCGCGCCCTAGTGAGATGAGGTCAACGTGGAGGGTACTACCCCTCATGTCACGGGCGAACTTCATCAGCTGGGCTGTAGGGTCCACACCTGAGTTGGAGGAGATAACAATATACATGTACTGGTATTTCTTTATTAAACACAAGCAAGGTGTACTAATTTGCAAAACGAACAGAATTCCATTAATACCTTTCTATTAAATACCAAACATTTTTCTTAAATAATGAATATAGTCACAGGAAACAGCACTTTTTACAACTATTGAGATCTTTTCAAGTCCATCTCAGAGAGCTGCCTGTCAATCAGAACCAGTGACAAAGATCAATAGCTCACCAGGTGACGCAATGGTCTTGAAGCCTTGAGATTCCTGGTTTAAAATATGTATCTACACTTGTAACAATGCATATATTATGAATAATTAATTTCTTTAATAATAATGAACACCTGTTAAAAACATCTTACTGCACTTTACGTAGATATTACAGTTTTGTGTCATAAAAAAACAATACTAACAGCTGTATACCTTCTGATTAACTCATTCATGCAAACATGCTTTCTTAGTATGATATGTGAATAGACACCATAGAAAAGTGAACTGCACAATGCAAGTAGCCCATACCTGGTGACAAGATAAAGATAAGCGGATTGGCGGCGGTTGATCCTTCAAAGATCTCCTTGAGGTCGAAGCCACCACTGGACAGGAACTTGTCTCCCATCAGCTCATTGACGAAGGCCCTGACAGAGGCCACCAGGCTGTCGGGTCTCAGTACCTTGATCAGCAGAAGCCTCTCAATGGGCTTGAGGACCTCCCAGCTGAAGGGGCTCCCACCGGTTGGGGTCGGCCCAGGTGGGGGATCTGGAGGAGATTGAGAGGAGGAAAAGGATATGCCAAAAAAGATTGGTTGAATAAACTTTCAAATTCTAAGAAAGGAAGGGAAATGAATGTTATCACTTTTGAGAAAGTTGGTAGTCAATTAAAAACCTGGTAGTAGATCTTTCCGGTGGTCCTGTGAAAGTTCATGAAAAACTGATTCAAAGAAAAAGCAAGCTCTGCAAAAATTTCTCTTAAACCAATTTCTAAAGCGACCATGCAGTGGGCTACAGATATTAACAAACTCTCCTCTTAAACATGCTGGCTTGCATCTATCTTGACATTATACAACCAACTACAAAATTCATCAGAAAACATAGCATGATTAATAGGAGGTCATCATCAGTATTATTCTTGGAGTGGATAACAAAGACAGCACAATCACTGTGGGTCCATTTTTCCCCAAAAACAAATTATTGTAAAACAATATTCAATAAAAGTACTATTGATCAAATGCCTTACCTTTCTCAGTTGAAGCCTGTTTTACAAAAGGTTCCGTCATGAGCTTGTATGGATCCTCCGCTTTGGCGAAGGTCCTCCACTGATCATGGCAGTTGAGTATATACATGCAGATGCCTTGGAAGGGTTCCAGGGTGGAGGAGAGGTACTGGCACTGCTTCCAGGCATTCTCGGGGATCCACTTGGGAGGCCTGGAGGTGACGTGTCCCGTCAGACCGGTCCTGCTCCCGATGGAGGAGGTGGAGCTGGGACGGGAGCTCTTGGCGCTCCCTCCTCGGCTCTCCAGCTCCAGGCGCTGCATGGGGGTGAGGCCGTCGTGTTTCTCCAGGA
This sequence comes from Strongylocentrotus droebachiensis, assembly GCA_035222895.1. Classification (NCBI taxonomy): domain Eukaryota; kingdom Metazoa; phylum Echinodermata; class Echinoidea; order Camarodonta; family Strongylocentrotidae; genus Strongylocentrotus; species Strongylocentrotus droebachiensis. The sequence goes on from JAVYIG010000203.1 coordinate 690,344, forward strand.
TGAGAGGGTCGGCTGTCTCAGCTAGTACCTGGAGAAGGAAAGGTGGTTAAACCAATAAAGTGATAATATTGAAAATTTATTGATTTCCAAGCATGGCATGATATGCTTAAAATTTGTAAGTCCTTGTTATAAAACAAATGTTTCTGTTTAATAGATGAGCAAGCAATTGTTAAGAAATACATGATTTTCTCTACCAGTCATAAAAGTATGAATGTACATTTTAAAAACATAGCAGTGCAAGAACAAGTATCTTCAGTGACACCATCAGCATCTTTAGAATCACTTTCACTGCCATCAACATCATCACCGCAACCAACCTTGATATGCAACCTATGATCATACAGATTATCACAAGAGAGTGAATGTTCTGCTGATTCAATGAGGTAGAACCACGAACTATGAAACTAAAAGTGTAGATTTTCCAAGATCCTTGGTCATATCACCCATATCTTACCTGGCCCTGCAGGAAGACCTGCCACTCGGCCTCTGAGATACCGCCCATGCTGCCCCCAACCTCGTCTTGATCGTTGCTCAGGATACGACCATTGGAAATCATGATACTACTACACAGCATGAAGGAGAAGACCAGCTGGTGGTGGTTGAAAAGTGCCACTGACACAACCCTGCAAGACGATAAGAGAAACATATGGATATACAAATACTTGGGATTTGTTTTCTAGTGGTTGAGATGACATATTTCAATCTATAATAAATAGGACAAAGAAATCAAACCAAGGGAAGAGATCAGTACACGTTATCATTATTTTCGACCTTCTTATTCAATCTCTTCTGAAAATTTAACTTCTACTTACCTTGCGAGACATACTAACAAAGTAAATTATCAATAGTGATCTGTCAGATGACAGGTTCAGTATTAAACACTTTTAATTTCTACATCAAATGTCTCTCCAAGTGCCACAATCTTGAGCCAACAGCTTCACATCTGCATTCGTTATTCTCCGATAACACTATCTAAGAATCCTTTATGAGGTCTTCCTTCCAGCTTCATTTCATATAGGTAACCTTTCATTACTTTTAGTATATAATATGAATCCCTTCAATATTCATGAAGTGGAATATCTTGAGATACAAAAATATGGCTATTGGAAATGTTATTTCAAATCAGAAGACACACAACCACAATTGACATAAAGTATCCAAAATAATTACATATCAACAATTATCATTGACTTCATCATGTGATGTGCTGTTTTATATCATCTTTTCAAATTGATTCTGACTTACTTGTAGATGGTCTCTGTCAGGTTGTGCACCATGCTCTGCAGATGCCTCACCAGGTCCTTCTCCTGAAGGGCAGGCCTTGAACTCCCCCGCGATTGAATGGGAGAGTCCCTGCCGAGGTCCGGACTATTCCTTGCGCTGGAGGGACGTAGCCTACCGCTGAGGGGCCTACCGGAGTTTCCTGACCCTGGCCTCTGGCTGCTGCTGACGCTAGCCAAGCCTTCTCTGGAGGAATCTCGAATGCACTTGCCAAAGAGCATTTGGAACCAGGGAAGGGAGAACTGGTACATGACGTCAATGGCTGCTAGGTCGGCTAGCACAAAGTAGAGTACTGCTCCACGGGTGGCAACCTGGATTGGATGATGAATGGATAGGGATGTAAGCACTGCTACTCTTGGCGTGAATGTATGGAAACTGTCATTGTAAGATTAAATTCCTAAAACTAACAAAACAGATCATTTATGTGAACCATTTTTGAAAGCCTTTTATCTTTGATATGAAATTTTCTTAAATAATAATAATAATATTCCGCTTTTATATAGCGCTTAATACATCTATGGTGTCTCCTACAGATATACTATTACCCCTGTCATTGGATTCAATACTTTTCCACACACACTGTGTGCACAATCTCCACTCCCTGGGGAGCATTCCAACCAGGCGTTACTTGACGCAGAGTTCCATTTAATATCTGACCACAAATACTCAATTAGAACTTGTACTTACTGGAAGGTATTTCTTGCGTGCCTGTTCTATCTTCTTCTGCGTGACCTCTGATTCACCAACTCTCTTCTGGATCTCTCCCGACATCTTCTTACTCTTCTCCAGAGTGTCTACCAAGTCTTGATCATCCAGAATGTGACCTGCGTACACATTCACCTTGTATTAACAACACTATTTTCACAAAATACTTTATATATCGCAGACTTACTTGAGATCTTGTCATTTAAACATTACACTTCCACCAAATTTACAGAAATGTGAATACATTTTGTGAGACATGTTTTTCCTCATCATGAAGTTTTTTCTTTCATTTGTGATCTTGATGCTTCCATGAGACATATATCTAACCTCACAATTAACGAATCCACTTTGAATTTCAAATAGAAAGACAAGCTTTTTTACGTCCAATTATATTACACATCTTGCATAAATTTTGGTAGTTTTTTTCTGACTCTGGAACTGACAGGGCTGAAATTATAACACATTCAAATCAGTTTATTTCTTACCCTCTGATTTCTGAAGGAGACTAAGAGACTTGTCCTCCAGATCTCTGAGCGATGTCAGGTCTCTGGCAATGCTCTCCAATAACTCTCCTCTCTGCTTCTCTAAGACGGGTTGCTCCTAAAAAATATATGAAATATAAAAAAATCATGAGAATCAATTTCTTCAAGCTCCTTGTGCATGATGTCATCCATTTGTCTCTATCTTGCACAAAGTTGTAGGACAGATGATTTATTTCATTGACCCATGGACTAATTAATTATTAATTCCCTTATTCCCCTAAGCTAAATAAAAGTTCCCATAGGTAGTGGGTTAATGCAACCATCAGCACAAGGAAAAAAACTTCTGACGTGGACTGTTAGAGAATTGGACTGTAAAATATTTGTTAAACATCAAACTAATTCTCATTCTAAAATTTTAAGTTTGATCTTACATAGTTCAAATTGAGATTGAGATTTGAGGGTGATTTGTAAGATAAATGTGAACATGAGACATCCTCCATAGATTTACAAGAAATGTCAACTACAGTATCATATAAAATAAAAGCACTTAATGGAACTTGATCACTTACCTGCTGCACCACAGTAGATAGCAGTTGATCCTGCAGTCCTTCAAAGGTCACAGTGAAGTTGATAAGGGTAACCCTGATACACACTGCGGGTAGAAAGTGAGGGTTGGCCATGCTTGTAGTCATGTACAACCTGCAATAAAAGAAGTTAAAAATAATTCATGATACTCAATTTCTTTTTGTGAAACCCTTGGGCTGAATATAAAGGAACTCTTTGTTTAGAGCTCTATTAAATAGGAGCTTTCACATATCTTTAACATTTCTGGAGGGAAATACTGATACACTGACTACGTTCATGATTCTTGGAGCAGTTAAATGCCTTGGGTGTACATGTATATTCTAAAAGAAATTAGTGGCATAAGCATAAAAACCACATGGAGTTGACAGCCAGATGGAGTCAAACTAGATACATACAGTCAAACCTGCTTTAGTGACCACTTGTATAGAAAGACCACCTGTCTACAAACGCCACATTTTTGTTTCCCTTAAAAATGGGTTCTCATTGAAACATGTACTAAAGGAACCTGTACATAAAGACCACCTGCCTATAAAGACCACATTTCTTGTCTCCCTTGGATGGTCTTTATAGACAAGTTTCACTGTATTTCCATATTTCTCTACAAATAGTTCTCTATAGAGTGAGAGAGAAAATGAAGAGACTTACCTGAAGTTGTGATTGTATTCTATCTCTGTATCTCCTAGCTTGATGACATCCTGGGCACCACGTCTCACAAACTCCTTGAGTAGGATCGGCTTCAGACCGGGATCAAGGATCTCCGTCACATTCTGGTAAAAGACAAGATGCCACGCAAGGATTGGATGAATTATGTATTTCAAAATTTACTTGTACCTATCAAAAGATTTTAAATAACCTTTATGATAATCTCACTGATATATGGTGTTTACAATGATGACATAAATTCAAAATTTGATCAAGAATTTGTTCTAACCAGTGGCACAATTTTACAAAAGACAAACCCATTAAGTTGTTATTGACTCTTTAAACCGAACTTGCGTGTATTCTGTTTATGAAGTGCAATCTAATCTTAAAAGTGAAGCTACATGCATGAAAGACCATTTTATGATGGACTAAAAAATGACAAAAATGATCTTGGAAACATTTTATCTGTCATTTCATTGATCAGTTAAAGATACATGGAGAACTCACCTCCAAAAGTACAGGCTCTCCAATCCTGACAGCCCTCTCAAGATCTCGGATGAAGTTAGGATCATTGGCCTGTACTCTCATCAATGCAGTCCCTTCCATCTCACAGATCCATCTAGCAAGGTCAAAGTTCAAACATCATTCACATAAGACTACACACCAACAATGGATATTTTATAAAGGCAAAACCACAAGAGATTTTCTAATATTAGTCATCAATTCTAACCTTTTACTTTGAAAGATTCACCTCACAAGATAATATTTCAAAGGTAAAACCATTAAATGAATGACATTCAAAGGTTGCAATCACACACTTTTCTGTTTTATAAATCTGGTTTTGATAGTAATGCAGTCAAGTTTTATAGTTAAATTTTACAGTAGTGTGGTTAATGGAGGATAAAAGAGAATGAAAAGCAAATTTAAATACTATGACAAGCATAGCACTTCACTTAATTCAATTCAAAACTAAATCTATGTGGAACTTATTAAATTAAATAAACAGTTGAAATCGGAGCACTCACTTGCCAGCCTGGCCCTGGGGGTCAATCATGAGTGGCCATCTATGACCTCTCTTCACAAAGATAGCATTCTCTGTGGAGTGACTGTCTTGAGGGAGCCCTTCATTGTGCCATTTACGAACCTGGACAGGGTAAAGAAGAAATAACATTATTTTTACAACTTTTTGATGTCAACAAAGCAATGTTAAAAAAATGAAAAAAATTTAAACAACCAAAACAAGACCAATATTGAATAGATTTAGTGATCCAAACGGAGAGGTCACTTTTAGAATAATTTTCTTCCTCTAATGTGTAATTGGACATTGACAACTGCATACCATTCAATATCTTTTTGTGTTATCTGATGGAAATAGGTCACTTCCAATCAACCAGTTGCGTTTCCTGATCACAAACTCCTGCTACTCATACACTATAACTGCATTTTCAAATTTGTTCATTACATTTTGATACTTCCTTTGTCCTACTTTTCAAATCATGTTTTCCACCACACTATTCTGTGTCAATAGCCACTGTTACAATTACAATCACATAGAAGGTAAATAATACAAAATAATCAACTCAAATTTCAAATTTCATTTATGTTCAATTATTTCTTTATATTTGTATAGGGCTTTTACTAATAAGCTTTGCTTTCTTAGGGGTCCATCCAGTATAATTGTTGTATATCTTCCTTATGTAATTACTATGTTTGTAAAGGAGAAAAAACAATGAAATTGAATTGAAATTGAAATTGAACTAGACTTCCAAGATGAAATTCACTAAGAACATATGCCACAAAACTCACTATATTAGGTTCAGCCATGGAATGAATGAGAGTGAAGTCATGTGATAGGGGTATTCCCCTACTCTGACACATGTCCACCCATTTGTTGATCATTCCCCTCCTGTAGGAGGCAGTGAAGACCCCCAGGTAGGCGATGCTGGAGGCGGATACCAGGGTGTCGCCAACCACGCCCTGGAGTTTACCCTCCAGTATGTCCATTGACTCCGCCCATCGCACCTGTAAAATAAAGTGATACATAAATGTATGGCAGTTATAACTTTCATTGTTTTGACTACTATTTATATTTGGCTTTGAGTAAAAGATACACATAATCAATACCTTAGATTTTCATTAGGTAAAAATTGTCTTCAATGTATACATATTTCTGATACTTCCATACTAAAAGCGTGATTCCATTTTGTTTCTATATAAATACCTTCCTCTAGATGTATATTTATTCACATCAGTTACAAATAATTCAAGAAAAAGTGAGCATTCATATTTGCAACAAACCATCATTTAGTCAAATATATAGCAAAATTGAACTTAACTCCCCCAAAAGCTTCCTATTTCATCGAAAGGCTATTTTTATCAACATATTATATAAAAACTATGACAATATGCAATTTGATTAAACATAAACATTTGCGGAATTCATATCAAACCTTCTAATCAAACTGCAATGCTTGATTTAGATAGGCCCTTTTTGTTATCTCAAGTAATGATAAGAATGAAATATTCTTTTTACATACCTCCTCATCAGCCAAGGCCGCAATCAGAACAGACGCCCTCTTGAGTCTGAGTGTGGTCAGGACCTTCCTCTCCCTCAGTGACTCTCTCTGGTGTACGCTGTCATCGTACTGCTGCTGTAACACCCTCAGATGGTCTTGGATCTGAAAAGAGGCAAGAGCAAATAGGGTTAACGTAACAATCAACAATGTAATTCAGTCCCCATCCTCATTTATTCCTTGTTCGGTAATTTAGAGTTCAAGGTTTACATTCTGTATGAATTCTTCAATATCACCTCTTAACTTTGTACAAATCTGGACTTTTCAAAGGACCCTCTCCTGTTCTCACTATGTTTTCTATTAAATCTATACTACAGCACAGTTAAGATAAATATTTATAAAGTAGCTGCACCATATAATAACAATTTGTACTCTCTCTTGTTCTAGGTTAATTGTCTACATTAAAAGAAAGACACAGCCATCACAGCCACATCTCATCAAAAATGTATTTCTCAAATCATTGCATCTTTCATATCATTTATATGCCTAAATTTGAACTCACAACTTCATTGATTGAAAGACATCTAGACTTCCATAAACAGTGACAAACCCACATTTCTTTAACTACTAAAAGAAGGTATGCAGAAAATCAAGAAAACACCATCATCAACGTCTTACCTTGGATAAACTCTCTTGTTTTACCCTGAGTCCATCTTGAGCCAGATTGAGTGCTTCCTTGGCCTCCTCCACTCTCTTCTGCTTGGGCTTCACCATCTGGGAATCAAAGACAAAGATCAATGATGATGTTAAAACTGACAGGAAATCTTTACTAAGGGAACCACAATGTTCTCTAATAGTATGTGTACAAAATTGCTCATTTCCATCACTAAAATGGATAAAATATATCAGAATGAGCATTTATAATCAAGAAGTGATAGATATGATCAAATATTGGGACAAAAAAAGGGGGGAAAGGAGTTGCAGAGAGGCAAAGAGAGAGAGAGAGAGAGAGACAGAATGCCAGGGCAAGTGAGGCGGAAGAGAAATGGCATGAAAGAGCTACAGGTAAAATGAGGGAGAAGAACGGAGAGACAGAGGGAGATAGAGAGAGATGGAATGAAAGACGCAGTGAGACAGAGAAACAGGAATGACAGAAAGAAAAACAGAAACAGATCTCAGCACTGATGGGGATAGAGACTAACCTACATATACACACACACAGATACAGAAACAGAGGGATCCCAGTACTGATGGAGATAGAGACTAACCTACATATACACACTCACAGATACAGAAACAGAGGGATCCCAGTACTGATGGAGATAGAGACAAACCTACAAACACACACAGATACAGAAACAGAGGGATCCCAGTACTGATGGAGATCCCAGTACAGATGGAGATAGAAACTAACCTACAAACACACACACAGATACAGAAACAGAGGGATCCCAGTACTGATGTAGATACCAGCACTGATGGAGAGAGAGACAAACCTACAAACACACACACAGATACAGAAACAGAGGGATCCCAGTACTGATGGAGAGAGAGACTAACCTACAAACACACACAGATAAAGAAACAGAGGGATCCCAGGACTGATGGAGATACCAGCACTGATGGAGATAGAGACAAACCTACATACACATAAACACAGATATAGAAACAGAGGGATCCCAGTACTGATGTAGATACCAGCACTGATGGAGATAGAGACAAACCTACATACACATAAACACAGATATAGAAACAGAGGGATCCCAGTACTGATGTAGATACCAGCACTGATGGAGAGAGAGACATACCTACATACACATAAACACAGATATAGAAACAGAGGGATCCCAGTACTGATGTAGATACCAGCACTGATGGAGATAGGGACGAACCTAACAACACACACAGATACAGAAACAGAGGGATCCCAGTACTGATGTAGATACCAGCACTGATGGAGAGAGAGACAAACCTACAAACACACACACAGATACAGAAACAGAGGGATCCCAGGACTGATGGAGAGAGAGACAAAAGCCTCCAAACACACACACACACAGACAGACACAGAGGGAAAGGCAGACTGACCTTTGTGACTTCTACATAGTGTTCCAGGGCCAGGACCCATTGACAGATAGACTTGCAGGCTGAAGATACCTGACCAACCTTCTCAGGGATGAAGTCTGGCAAGGATGTGTACTTCTTCACCTGACGGGAGATCTGTCATAGAAAAAGAAACAAAGATAAAGATTTACACTGGAGTTTTAATCTAACAGACAGAAGAAAACAAAATCAGTATATGTCTTAATATATCAATTTGCACTGCAAATGTTTATTTTTGTCCTTTTTGGGGGTCATCTTTATAAAGACCAGGGCCCCCAATTCATAAAACTTGTCATCAGTGACAATTTTTTTTATAAGCTAGTGAAATCCTTGCTTCTGATTGGTTATCAGGCGATTTGTCAATTTTTGTTGTCCTTTGTCATTGAAAAAGGCTTTGTGAAACAGTTCCCAGGAATATCATCTAAGAAGCCAATGTCAAATATTGAACTAATGGAAAAAAACATGCACACGCACACTAATGCATGACCAATGCACTACAGTGCAATATTGTTGCCAATTCTATATCTAAAGAAAAGGTACGTGCATGAAGGTAGTGTATAATTTTATAACATGTACAGGTGTAAATCAAATTTTTCTTCTGTTTCCTTCAGGAGGTTCATTCTACTTCTTAGTACCGGTACATTAACACCTATGGTATCTGAAATGTTACAGATGTTCTCCCGCAAAGAAAAATCATAATTCTGCACCTTATCAGGGACGTTGTTCTTGTCAAAGTTGACCAGCTTCTTGAGGAAGCTCTGATCGGCCAGCAGGTGTTTCGCTGTGCTCCAGTCAGGCTTCTGTCTGAACAGGACGCAGACAGCAGCGAAAACCTGATTGACCAGGTCAGGTGGCTTGGAGTAGACGCGGATCTCGGAGATGTCCGACTTGTCCAGGGAGTCCAGGGCGTCGACGGCCTCTTGAAGGGCGGGGATGACCGACGACAGGTCTTGCTGAGCTTGCTGTCAACATAAAGGAAACCACAATAGGATAGTAACAACAGACCGAAATTTGCATTACATTGCTAAGAAACAGCTATGAAGTCGTAAAGTTAGAGATTAATATCATTTGAAAAGTCAGTCGTACAAAAATGAAACTTAGAATTTATTTGGTATCAGCTTCATAATGAAAGCTTTATCGTTGATAAGGCTAACATACAGTGCAGGTGAAGCTTATTCCTGTGTAACATTTAAAGTCCCGGACTAGCATTCTACACAGTGCAACAGGACATCCGCTGGACATTACATCATTCTGCTCACTCACATTATACACAGATAGAACAAAAGGGTAAGGGAGAATGCCTTAAAAAATGAAATATATCAGAAGGGATACCAACAAATATTATGAGCAATGAGTTACAAAAAACAAACAATCTTACATCAGCATAGTCCTCCACAATCTGCGCCTCTCTCTTCATGATGGATTCCTCGTGCTCTACGATGGCCTGCACCTGACCCACTGCTTCCTGGTCCTTGGATAGCTGCTCTAAGAGTAGCTCAGTGTCCTGAACATAAACACAGTATAATGGCATTCAAATTCAAAATTGAACTTTAACAGTACCGTGAAAACTTTTGACTTTACATATTGTGATTTAGGCTATGTAATGGTATTGATCGACACAACTTCATCTAAATTTTTAAAGCATTCACAGCTCAGGTTTCATGTCCATAAGTATTTATGTAAAATTGTCAACTCTCTCAAATAGCATACATGTTTATCAAACATCAACTGCACAGTAATAAGACATTAATCTTTATACGTACGACACCTGTAGATTTGTGAGCAGTTGTTCAAATCAGGATAAGGAAATACATTCAAACTAAACATTGTGACATTTAATCGCTAAAGGTACAGATGATCTACCCAGTAATCTGAAACCTGATTTAAGTTGTGTTTACAAAATAGACTTCAACAAAATATTGTTACGTACATGTACTCCTTTCTCACAAATTTACCAAATAATACTATAAAACATTTCTGACAAAAACAAAATATAAAGGATTGGTTTTAGATGATTCTCAAGGAGTAAACAAATGCTTACCTTAGCCTTCTCCTCAATCTTTGGACCAAGAGCAACCAGCTCATCCTGCATAGCATCAACCAGTGAGTTAGCCTCGCCCAGCTTGGACAATCCTACACCAAGACGGTTCCTGTAAGCAGTAAATAGAATCGAGGGGCAAAAGATTGTTTTATGGCAGTCACATCACAGCTAATACTCTAAATATATATGGCATCTACAATTATGGTGACTCCAATATAAAAGTTCTTGTTAGCATTGAACAAGAAATAATTGCTCAATATACATTATCATAATGAAATTCTGTACATTCTTTAATTTAACTCATTAGAAATAAAACATTTAATTAAGTTAATATCTATAAGAAAATGTCACATTTTTAGCTGCACATTTTTTTTGAAAAAAAGATTAGCTGGACTCGAACTTTCTAATGTTTTTCTTTAAAATTTCTCTCTTTATACCCTTTAGTGTTTAACCCTTGGAATGCAATGCAAAGTTATTACGAATAATGCTATATGTACAAATTAGTATAAATATTATGATTTCGTGGAAATAGTCCCCTTCCGTGTTCCTATTTTATTCTTACTTGTTATTCATGAAGTTTCCCTTCTGCTCCCCGAGCATGTTGGAGTAGAGTCTGATGAGATCCAGGTAGCTGCTTGGTGTGGTGTAGTAGTGACGTCTCATCTCGTTGTAATACCTCACCGATTCCTTTGTGACATCATCATGGACGCCAACACAGACCTGCGCTATGTTCTCCCTCAGGGTCTGACAAAGAAGGATGGTGAAGAAAGTCAAAGAAACTATATTTACTGTACCAGAACCAATAGACTATTTTCATATTGTAACCAAATCTAATTCATACGTCTTTATGAAGTGCCTGATTCTAATTATTTCATTCATCTGTAGCAAATAATTGTATTTCAATAGTCAGAATGCGAACTGCATTAGTTGTTGCCAGGTAGGACAAACATAATAGCGTACCTAACAATACGTAAAATATGCATTTTGCATTCTGACTATTGAAATACAATTATTTGCTACAGATGAATGAAATAATTAGAAGTGAATTGAATATTTGTATTGAGGCAACAAAGACGTATGCATTACACATTACGATAATAGTCTATTGCAGACTAACATATACTCATACATTCAAGAGGTTTTTTTTGTCCATATTTAGCATTGCCAACACACATTAATTGCCTCTTTGTATTCATGCGGCCATATTTGTTCTCGCATATGTTTTACCCGGTGCATACACACTCTGCATTACAGATCAAAAAAAGTTTTCAATCTAATTATACTGCTTAATACAGACAAGTGATTCCATAGTGGATTAATATTTGAAAATTCGAAAGGGGATTTTTTTTTTTGCCATTGATATTTAAAGAAACACACTCCTGGGAAAATCCCAGAATACCACACACATTTGCCATCAAAAATCAAATACCAAGTATGTTTGATTGATGAATTCCATGTGATTTACTACATGCTGCAATGTCGGACTTACCTGTGGGTCGGTATCTCCCAGGATTCCCTTGAAGTCTGCCCTCATCAGGAAGACATGAGCAACCCTCAGCATGGCCTCGGTGCTCCACTCATCATACCAGTCAAAGGTACAACAGTTCACCAGGGAGGGGTTGCTACGGCAACGCTGCCGGAAGGCCTCTCCTGCCGGGCTGGTGGCTATGACGATGTGCAGTCTACTTTTGACCCTCTGAAATGAAAGAAAAGCAGGCAGGGATTGTAATCATTTTCCATACATATACAATCAAACCTGCTTTAGTGACCACCTGTCTACAAAGACCACATTTTTTGTTTCCCTTGAAAATGATTTCTCATTGAAACATGTACTAAAGGAACCTGTCTACAAAGACCGCTTTTTGTGTTTCTCTTGGGCGGTCCGTATAGACAGGTTTGACTGTATCATAATTCTGGATAGAAAGACTGTTCAAAAGTAATGATAAGAAAGGCCTTTCATGTCCAGGCCATTACATTAACAGGCAGGTTTGACTTAAAAATCAGGTGAAGGAAATAAATAGAGTTGAATTTCTAGCCAGGAGACTATAGTGATGTTTGTATACAGGTTTGGCTGAACATAAAAAGCACCAACTCTCTTCCGCAACAGAATATCGTCTGTTCGGACCCAGAAGGGCGTTAACTCAAATCCTTTTACAAAGGGTTAACGTCCTTCTGGCTCCAAAAAGATAATATATTAGTATATTAGTATAAGTGAAGTGTAGGAAATCATTGATCTTCTCCCTCTTAAGCTCATAATTAATCTTTTTCCTACCTGTATAAAGAAGCTGTAGACAGATTCTCTGTTATCTGGCATCTCAGCATCCTGAGCGACTCTCTTCAGCTCCATCATGATGCCCTCCATGTCATCATTATCAAACAGATCAGGAACCTCACCAGAGTTCAGCACGCAGTTGATGTCTTCCAAGAAAGACTCCTAGAATACAACAGATAACATAAGTAGAATTGCTAGAAATACTGATTTATCACCCAATATTGGAATGCAATATAAAAGTCTGAGCTTAAATGTAAACATTTGTGAATCATGACCAAAATATAAGATAAACAGTGATTAAAGTTAGGCAATTACTTCATACTTCAAACTACAAACCCACAGTCTATTCACTTTAATCATAACAGAACATTCAAAATTTCTCGATATCAGGAAACTACTATAAACCTTTACATTCTGAATTATATGCGTACCGGCCGTACATGGATTGTGAAAATGTCTAGAGTACAAATATACATTAATGTCAATATCAATGAAAGTTACATGCTCGACTTGCAGGTTTTGACCTTCCTATCTACAGCCATTTAGAATCCACAGTTTCGTCGGACTTTTTTTTCTGGATTTCACTTTCTTGCTTTCATATATTAACAACATTGGAATATGTCTCCAAAAAAAATTTGATTTATTTGTAGTGGTAAAGTTGTTCATTAGAAACAAGTCCTTGTGTCCAGCATTCTGTTAAATCCTCTCACCTTGACGATGTCACTGTCCGTCAGAAGAAACACCACATTGATGCCTTTGACCCCTGCCTTCCTGAACACCGTCTTGAGATCGTCCCTGAAGTCCGACTGACCGTACCCTCTGGTCAGCATCAGCTTAAAGAGCTCGCACCCGGCCACGTGGCAGGCCAGCTGGACAGTGGTGGACTTGCCGGTACCATCCAGCCCCACCAGGACCATGTGGCCTCCGGGTTGGCGGAACACCCTGGCGGCACGGACGATATGCTCAAGGGCCTCCCTGAAGAACACAAGCTGGGGAAGAGAAATGGAAAAGGTTTCCATTACTTGTAATAGTATCTCTGATTTAATGGTTAGCACCTAAACCATCAAAAACCAATTGCATGCTTTTAAATACTACAGATACACAGTCGAACCTGCAGCTTTAGTGACCACCTGTCTACAAAGACCACATATTTTGTTCTCCTTGGGTTGTCTTTATAGACAGATTTCACTGTACTAGCAAAAGCAAGGGATCTTGCAGGATCTTGCACCATTTACTAAGATTCATCTCCATATTCTGTCACTAAAACATTATTTTAAGTTGGGAAATGATTCACACATATGTAAAAGAATGCAATAAAGTGTAAAACTCTGCTGTTTTCTACAGTGAAGACATCTGTAAATTTCTACAGTGCAAGTAAATCACAAGTGCAAATCAAACTCCCATTTTCTTGAAAACATTCAAAGTGCATGCAGTAGAAGACATCCTTATCACATCAAAAGTTATCTCACCTGTCCTCCGCCGTAATTGATGCGGACGAGGAACTCTTCCAGGATGCTAGCCAGTTTGCCGTAGTCGTTGATCGGGCGGTAGATACGCTCTGCAGAAGGCGCATTCAGGTCCAAGAAATCACCAAACATGAACGGCTTATCTCGAAGGGTCTCTGCCGACCATTTCACCTGGTGTCATAAACAGTACAGAAATAATACAAGCTCCGTCACACAAAGTGTTGTGATAAGTTCAGTTCAATCATTAACTTCAAATGAAATGAAATTAATAAAAGCAATACATTTTAGTAACAGCATTAAAGATACTTTCAAAGAGAAAATGTAAACACGAAAATCATCAGTACAATCAACTTTTAGTGACAAAGTACAGCCTCGTCAAAAGGATTTTGTTTTCTTTTATCAAGATTCTTTAATTAACACCAATAAGACATCCCGTCATCCTTCTACTGGCTACCAGGGCCCTGTTTCACAAAACTAATTGTCATCAGTGGCAAATGACAGTTTAGGTTATAAGCTACTGAAATCCTTGCTTTTGATTGGTTATCAGCAGATTCGTCACTGATTTTTGGCATTTGTCATTGAAAAAAGGCTTTGTGAAACTCCCCCAGGCCATTGAGGAAGCAGTTCTTGAGTGATGGACCAACCTTGAAATAGTTGTGCAAATCGTCAGCTAGGAACTCAAAGAACTTGAGGCGATCCTTGTCATCGACCAGCCTGTCATGGAAGACCCTCATTGCCTCGTGGGCCAGGAGCTGCGCTGCAGACTCGGTGGAGGTGACCGTGGTCTCATTTGCTAACAGTAGGCCTAGGATCACCTGGGGAAAAAAAAGAGTTACAGGTGTAATGAAATGTTATGATCATTTCAAATTTTGATGAGAAAATTCTAATTTAGAAAATTAAGATCAAGTGAAGCAGAAAAAAGAAGTTGGGAAAGACACAATGAGAGTCGTATGACATAGAAATATTGGAATTTCTCTCTAGATCTGGTTGTCTTGTATTTATGACCAAACAAAAATAAAGGCAAGATGTTAATTGTCAAAAATATTGTCACTGATGTGATATACATGTATAACTGTCTTGGATCTTTGTGCATGTATTCCTACACTATTGGGGTTTATATTGTGACAAAGTTAAAATAGTGGTGGCTCATATTTTTATATTCCAAGAGAGTGGTGACTGCTAAGAAAATAGATAAAAGCACTGATTTGTGAGTGTGAATTCATACATAATCAATGTTGATATTGTGGAGTTGGAAAGGTGGAGACAGATCTTATTATATTTCTGATGAAAAAAAACAATGAAAGTTATGATTGCTCTGCAATTAAATAAATATACTGCTTGTTTAATTGTAAGAAACTGAGAATGTATTGATAAATGTATGCCAATGGTAATCTCCAAATTTGAAAAAGGGTCTCATTTATTATTTTCATGTAATTTTCTAGAAACTGGACCCCCTCTTACAATTAAGAGTTGATATCGCAACTTATTTGCGATTGATATCAATTGCAGGTATGTACATAAGAGATAGGAGACTGCAAAATTGCAATTGATTTGGATCAGTCGTAACTCTTTGTAAGACGGGGCCCAGCAGCTGTAGAAATATATTGACATGTACAGCTCACATTCATAGCCCTAGCCTTACCTTGGATAGATCTCTAAGGTTGAAGGTATAGTGAGACTTTGCAGGAGTGGGTAGGATGTTGGCACACATCTTGTAGTAGATGGCTATGGAAGCGGAAACCAGGGGGTTGAGGAGCTCCTTCACATCGGGAAGGAAGTCCCCATTCTCCAGGAAGCGCCCTAGCTGGACCTGGTAGATGTGCTGGAGAGAGCGGGTGGATGGCTGTGGCAAGGCCAGCATGCTGTATAGAGGAGTTTGATTGAATTTAGAACATCAGGCATGGATTAAATCACTAAAAGGTTGAACATGAGTTGTACACATACTTTTTATTCAATTTTCACTTGATGTACAATGGGAGAAAGCTTAGTTTTATAGTTTTCCTTTGCAATTCAATTCCTTTTCATTTCAATTTCATATATATAAAGAATATCTTTAAAATTGATATCAAAATAATAAAAAAATAATTGATAAGATAAATCATTCAAAGATTCATTTAATTTGTTATCTTATTCTATCAAAGGATACATCAAATACAATAATCATATTAATAATATGATTGTAGGACATTGTTTTTCATTTATTTCTTACTCTACAATTTCTTTGATTTTGTGTACATTATATTTACCAATGTTATCTATCTGTTTGTATTTTTATTTGTGTTGGATATCCAACCTCTAGTTTAGGTGGCAATACAAAATTAATAATGAATTAATAATAATCAATATTTTAATTCTTTAAAATGTTCTTACTACCTCCTAAAAATATGAAGTCAGCATTGAAGCATCCTCATACTCACCAGAAGTGTTTAAGAAGTCTAGGACTGATGGAGTTACGCCCTCCTCCTATCGGTGCACAGGCAGCCACTAGTGTCACATCCGAGATATTCTGAAAACAAGAAACAGATCTATTGAAACAAAAGCTTGCCGCTGCTCAGCTCCGCACAAGGTTCTCAAGTAGGCCTCAGTCATGAAAATTCATTCATCTTGCGCCCTTGTATACCACATACCATGTTTTCAATCTTTTATTTTGCTCCTGTGTTTCTTTCAAAGCCAAACTAAACGTCTCAAAAGGGCATTTGCATGGATTTTGCTACAACTTATGGCCATAAAAACTTTGGTGAAAACCAAATGATTTAAAATAACGTTCAAAATTAACATTAACAGTATTGCTACTTCCATATCCTGGTATAGGGAAGATGCAGATTAATTAATGAACAAAATTGGTGTGAGGGTACACTTTATAAACATGCTGTTTATTGCATACTGACAAATTATTAGAGATTTGGGGGCTGACCTTTACCAACAATGCTGCTAATATAACGGTAATAGAAGAGAGATATTACCTTCCATGTTAGCTTGGTAGTGTCATAGAACCCGTGTAGCTCCATGAACTGCCTGAGGAGCTCCAGGGGAGGTTGGGCTCCATACTGCTCTGGAGCAGGTAGGTTCAGATCATCCACAAAAACCACAACCTGGGGACAGCAAAAATATAATCATGTTTATGAATGAATGATTAAATTAATAATGATTAAATTAATTATGAATGATTAAATTAATTATTTGGTTATATCCCATTCAGCTATTAAGGTTACCATTCTGAACATTTATAGAAATTAATTTTTAATTAAAAATTCATTTCAGTCTAGAAATGAGAAATCTCACTTTCCTCTGCTACTGGTCTGCTCTGTGAATATTGAGTTCATGTTGTATTGACCTGTTCCTTTCTCTCTTTAACACCCTCCCCTCTCTCTCTATCTCTTCCCCTTTCTGAGTTTCTATATCTTTCCTTCTACTTCATACATGTACATACCAATTATCTCCCTCTGTCCCTATTTGTAATGTCTATTCATTTCCCATGTCTCCCTACAGGTATATGTGTATGTAAATTAATGCAACAATAAATAACTTTAAAAATTACCCTGACCAATACAATAATTGACCATACAAACCAAGTAGTGATACTGACCTTCTTGCCTCTAGGTCCAACCATGGTCTAAGTGGTCACATAGTCAAACATTCAACCTATCTATCTATCTATCTATCTATCCATCCATCTACTATCCATCTACTATCCATCCATCCATCCATCCATCCATCCATCCTCTACAATCCATCTACCATCTATCTACCATCCATCTACAATCCATCTACCATCCATCTACCATCTATATATCTACCCATCCATGTACTATCCATCCATCTACTATCCATCCATCCATCCATCCATCCATCCATCCATCCATCCATCCATCCATGTACTATCCATCCATGTACTATCCATCCATCCATCCATCCATCCATCCATCCATCCATCCATCCATCCATGTACTATCCATCCATCTACTATCCATCCATCTACTATCCATCCATCTACTATCCATCCATCCATCCATCTACCATCCATATACCATCTATCTATCTATCTATCTACCACCCACTCAATCAAGACTGACCTTCTTGCCTCTAGGTCCAACCATGGTGTCTCTGCCCTTCTTGATCAGCTTGTGCTGTATCTGAGTGGTCACTCTGGCCGGAGCGGTCTGGGCACTCAGCTGCAGGGTGGTGCTGACCAATCCTGTAACTTGTTTCTTTACCTGACCCCCCGTCATAAAGGTCAAGTCCATGGCACCGCCTCCCATCATACCACCTGCCGGGATATGGATGTAAGGGTCAACCATGAAAAACACTCCTTTACCAATCAAAGCACTTAATTTGTACATTTAAGGTCCAATTAAACATGTTTGCATCTTTCTTTACTTTTTAAGACAAACCAGTATACCACAATGCGAATTTTAGCAATCAATTACAATTACAACAATAATTGACAGCATTCAGCATGTCATGTTATCAATGTAATACCTGTTACATTAGAAAAATATAAAGAGACCAAATACTTTCTTTTGTCTCTAATTCCCGTAACTCTCCCTGACTGAAGAAAAAAAAGGGACTTAGCTTCCAGCTTTCTCTGATTCCCAGGCTAACTGGGAACCCTGCATATGCCAATAAGGGCTTACATGTGCCCACTACTATATATTTGAGCACTCGGGTATATAACAAGCAAACTGACCTGCGCCCATGCCATCCTCATTGAGCACACTCGAGGTGAGAGCAGAGATGTTGGAGAGGATGTTGGTGCCTCTATCGCTGTAGTTGAACACCTCGCCCAGGATGGATCCGTGCTCTGTGGTGGTTCCTTTCTCCCGGCACAGACGCTTCAGCATGTGACTGATCAGGGCTGACTTCCCAACTCCAGAATCACCTGCAAATAATAATAATAATAATAATGGTGGCTTCTTATATAGCGCACATGTCTGTCACGTCGTGAGGCTCCTGGCGCTGCCCAATTATTACCAGAAACAGCAAAGCAATAATGCAGAGTTTCAATATTTAATTTATTTACTTTAATGATTGAACTGACAATAAAGCCATGTTTTGAGTAGGTGCCTTCATCCTATAATTGATAAACACATAAAGCAAATGACTGATTGACTGGCTGATATACAAACGACAAAGCACAGTCAAAGTATGATTGTGTTAAAATTGCAGAAGGCATATACATGTACATATTCACAGAGGTTCAACTTTTCCTTCAAGTTGATTCTAACGTATTTCAAGTTGACGAATACTTTAAGAACGCAAGTTCATCCTTCTGGGCCCCATCTTGATTCAAGTCAATCGCAAGTCCTCCAATCGATTGCAAGTTTGTAGTCTCCCATCCCTTTTGTACGAAGTTGCGATCAATATCACTCGCAAATAAGTTGCGATTAATATTCATTTGTTAAAAGACAGGGCCCTGGTGTGTATTTTTTACAATGAATAAATGTTTATACTTGAATGACTGAAGCAAGTTTTTGATATCTAATCAGGGGATCGCAGAGGGAGTAAAAGTTTGATGTCCACAAATGTCATTTTATTTTCAAGAATGAAATGACTAACCTGTGAGTAGAACAGGTTTCTTGTTGAGCAGCAGGAGACTTGTCAGAAAGGAATACCTGATGGTATCTACGGTCGGCACCTGTCCACCATCCTCAAGGGAAACCTGTTCATGAGGTCGTAAAGTTGTAAGATTTTATATTTGCATAAAGGGGATGACTGAATTATTTGTTGGTCTGTACCTTGTATATTATTATCTTTGGCCAAAGGTTTGCTACCATCAATTAACATTCTAAACTTCATTAATATTTTTCTTAATAGTTTCTCTTCCTGTATATGTAATTATTGTATAAAATGTATGAAATGTATTGCTGTTGGTAAATAAAATCAATCAATCAATCAATATCTTCATCAAGATCAGGATCATCATCATCATCTCAATCAGGCCTTTAAAGCAGGCCTCAAAACCCATCTTTCAAGAAGTTTGTAGTCTATAACTATTGGAGGAGCGGATGTCTTTGAATGTTTGAAACAGATAAATGGTGCGATATAAGTGGTGTGGATCATCATCATCACCACTACCATTTTCATCATCTTCATCATCATCACCCTCACCATCATCACCACCGGCAACATCATAATCCTCACCATCACCACCACCACAATCAAAAGTGTCACTAACTCCGCTACCAACATCACAATCATCATCACCACCACCTTTACTACCACCACGATCAAGACCACATCATCATAAAAATCATCTTCCTCATCACCATCACCTACACCATTAATATCATCATTGTTATGTCCACCACCATCAACAATAACAACATCATCATTATGTCACCAGCAATACCCTAGTCAAAATGGGCTCTGGCAAAATATTATTTACTATTTATTTCCTTTTTTATGCGAATGTACCCTATTTTTGTTATTAAAAGTACATTTAAAATAGCATAAGACAGCCTAATTTGTTACTATTTTCTAGGAATTGGTGGTTTGATAACAATTTTTTACCTATTTCTTGCTTTTTTCCGCTATTCTTTTCGACTTTGATTTTTGTTCACCCATTTTCTTCCTATTTTTTCACTATGGTTCTGTACTTAGATTATCATCTTAAGTACTTCCTAACATGACAACAACCACCAGCAACCCCATCTCACCTCTTTGCTCATCTGATTGGTGACTCCTAGCTGTTCTCCTAGAGAGACATGGGTCACGCCCTTATCGATGAGGGACTTTGTGCTTGGTACAAGCTCATCCCAGGGTACAAACTTGCCACTCTCCAGGTTCACAAAGTAGTGGAAGATGGTTCGGCTACCGGAGGGAAGTCGCACTCCTGTGAAGATCGACATCAAATCATTGCATCAGTTGAAAAAGGGATAGTAATATAACTGCCTTCTAGTGATGATAATGTTTCTGCTAACATGCTTGCTCTGTTAATTAACTAACTAATTGTTTATCTTAACTGGCTGCCAAGAAAGCAAGTCCTTGAAGTAACCAGTGGACCCAATGCTTCAAGTTTTGTCTAAGGGACTTGGTAAATGAGGACTATAATGCTGTATCACAGGACACTAGTACACTGACTATTTTTTTCAGAGGACACTACTCTATCCACTAAGCTTTTGTGCTTCCCCCTTGAAATGTTAACTAAAATATAACAAAGAACGCTAGCTCTAATAAATACTGGAACTACTTCTTTTTCAAGTTTACACTATTTTCATTATGAAATGAAATACAACAATTAAAGTGCATTATCACAAAATTAAGGGCTAAAACTTCCCCACATCATCAAAAACAAGGGAAAGCGTACTAACCTAGTGGTGGTTCTGTATCAAACATGTCATGGACAAAAAAAAATCACTATGAAACAAGATGCAACAATTAAAGTGCATTTATCACAAAATTAGGGGCTAAGATTTCCCCACATCATCAAATAAATGGGAAAGCGCACTTACCAAATGGTGGTTCTGTATCAAACATGTCATGGACGAAGCCATCAAACTCGTAGGAGATGTTAAACTCCACCAACTCGGCCTTCTTCCCTCCTCCTCCTCCACCACCTCCTCCACCACCTCCACCTCCTCCTGTCGGTCCTATGGAGATGCCTCCATCATCATCACTGTCATCTTCTCTCTTCAGGACACCACCGATGGACCAGACGTAGCAGAAGACAAAGATCTTGCCCAGCATGTTGAGAAGCTGGTCTGGGTGCTTCTGCAGGTAAAACTCCTTGGTGCTGTAAGGAAAAGGAAAACAAAAGAAACAGACAATCATTTTTTTAGAATCGACTGAAGAATGAAAAGTACTTGACAAATGTTGAATATAATCTCAATGTGTGTGTGTGTAATTTGTTTTTTACAGACGTGTATCAATCAGATATGATTATTTACGTCAAGGGACTGACCTTAAACATCACCTTCGGAAAAATGTGACTCAGTGACTCGGACCGGGTTCGCCTGAGCCAGTTTGTACGTACAGGCAGAGAGTTGACCAAGTAAACATATTGACAGACCGACTCAAACTTTGCCTTTACTCTTAACACAATGGACAGTGCTTAGAACCCTATGGAAAAGGATATTTTTCAGACCTATTAGCAGATTAAGTATTTTTGGTGTATATGTACATATATGTTCTTACTTATTCTTTATTTCTGTTATGAATTTATGTTCATGATTTTGTTATTATTATCATTATTATATAAATATATTTAAACTATTGTTCCTCATTATGTTTTAAAGGGCCTCATGGAAGACCACCATTATTGGTGACAATGAGTCACACTGTCTAAATATCAGAAATAAATAAACAAATAAACAAATCCAGTTCACAAAACATAAATGGGTCGAAAAAATTTGAAATTCTCTGCCGGTAGCTTTAAGATTTGAAGGCAACTGCCTGAATTTCATCCGACTTACCTTCCCCTGTTGGCCTGGACCTTGGGCTTCTCTTTGTTCTTCTTAGGACCTCTCTTGTTACCTGACCTAGAAGAACGTCCAGATTGACTGGACATTAGACTCTCCCCACTGGACGGCCTCTCGTCATCTAGGATCAAAGAGAAATCTGCGCTTAAAACCAACTTAAAACCAGCACCTTAAGTTGGTGGCCGCACACGACAACACACCTCTAGTTTAAACACCTTTACGGCGTCTTTTGGAGGAATACTACCAAGAACCAAGTACCAAGTACCAAGAAATGAAAGTCTAAGGCTAATCTCGAGCTCTGATATTGGCATTGTATGTCAAGAGAACATGGCTATAATTCAGTCTGGATTGTTTATCCTGCAGTAGATTGCTTGTTTGAACAAAAATAAATAAAAACAACCTCACAAAAATTTGCTGGAAATCATCTTCAATAAAAACCACAACTCTCATTTGCACATAGTGACCTGTGTTAAGCACATGGTGTCGGGCCTACTAACCGAGATTTCCTTATATTTCTATGCTCATTTCTCAGCCCCTATACATTAATTCTACCAAAATCATTTGGCACATGTCATTTATTTTTAATCTTAAACATTCAGTGTAAGTTTGGTTTTCTATCATTACCAGAACTCAAGCTTATCTTTAACATGCAATTAACAAGACTAGTAGAAAACAACTCGTCAATTACAGTGCAACATATTTGTATTTTCCTCGTAACTATGCGAATCCATTTCTTTGTGTAAGTGTGATTCTATACTGAAATATATATAGATATTGAGTAAAACAGTCAAGTAAGTGTTCGCAAGTTCAACTTATTGCTCTTACAAATGCATATGACAAATTTTAATCTCTCCAGGTAACATAATGTATCTATACAGTTCTGGTACACATGCTCTGATAAATATTGCTATGCAGTTAATATCCTACACGTACCACATTCCTATCTTAAACTCTGGATCAAACATTATACCTCATCCTAAAGCTAACCCTAACCCTTAACCTAAACTGAAACCTACTTGCAAACCTAACCTAACCCCGACACAAAATCTTTGATGAAATAAAGCTCGGAGGAATCATTGATGCAGCAAATGTTCAATCACCTTCTATAAAAGTGCATGCAAGTACTATTAAAGGGGGTGTAGCATGGACAACTGCATGTAAACGAATGGACTTGAATAACAGTCAGCGCGCTAGCGTTCGCGAAACAGATCAAAGTTCTCCTCACGCTTCGATCGGTTTTGCGTATGTTGCATGCACATGATTGCTGCGCGTGATCATCGTCCGTAGTCGTATTATACACGATTAGCCCTGATTCAGGCCACGGGAAAGACACGTTGTCTCGTCAGGCTACACTCCCTTTAAGATATACTACTTTGAAAGGAATACCTTTGATAGCTGATTGAATGTTTCATTGATCTCAGCCCTACTCCAATCAGGAACCACTACAACCATACAACCAATTATTCTGGGGATTTACCCTAACAAACAACTTTTACCATTTTCACATACTAGTTTACTCATTATTTCCCCCTTTTGTCAATTACTTGTTTTTATGTTTGTTATTCCATGTTTTTCTTTGTACTTAATAAATTGCACATTAATATTTGGTATTTTACATCGTCGGTGGGGTGACAAAACCTTGTATCTCAATTTTTTGAGATTTTGATTTTTTTTGCATAATTGTGTATCTAATGGCCTACGACACCACCTGATAAATCCATGGAACACCTCCTGTCTCGGTTTTTTCACAAATTCCACACAAAGGACGGTGTCACAGCACTAAGTCTGTTGAGACAGGAAATGTTTTTTCGCTCTCCTGAAAATTCATGATTTTTGAGATAAAAGGTTTTGTCACCCCACCGACGACATGTGTTTACTGGCAATTGGTAATTAAAGAAAACAAAAGAAAAAAAAGACTAACCAGGGTTTCCGAAGCCACCATTCTTGCCGAGGAAGTCCAAGAAGGCTCCCAGCAGGTAGCAGAGGGTGTTGACCATGCTGGTCTGTGAGGCCGGGACATGCTGGTGACCTTTGTACTCCTGGACGAACTCTAACCCCTTGTCAAGACTCTTGTCAAACAGCGCCTGCAGGTGCCGCTTCCCACTCTCAGGTATCTAGGATGAAGGAGAGTATATGGAATGTTGTACAGACAAGGTGGCGTGGAAAGCTGCTAAATATGAAACTGGTTCAATTTACTGGATTGCACTTTTCTTGTATATTGAAAATACTTTAAATTGCTGATAAAGTCATTGAAATACAGATACAGTCAAGCCTGTCTATAGCGATCGCCCAAGGGAAACACAAAATGTGTTCTCTGTAGACAGGTTCCTTTAGTACATGTTTCAATGAGAAACCATTTTCAAGGGGAACAAAGAATGTGGTCTTTGTAGATAGGTGGTCACTAAAGCAGGTTTGACTGTACATACATGGTGGTGGAAAGCTGATAAATATAACACTGGTCAAATTTACTGGATTACACTTTTCTTGATCATTGAAAATGCTTTAAATTGCTGATAAAGTCATTGAAATACAGATAATTTCTCCTTTTTGGGGGGTAAAAATAACAATATCAACTAAGCAATGTACATAGGTGAAATTTCTGGTTGTATAACAATGGAAAATGAAGAGATGAGATGAGACAATCTATTGGCTGTAATAAAAAAAACAGGACCTTTCTGCATACCGACTAATTCTTGACAAGTTAAAGCTTCTACAACCTTGCAGTCGTAAATAATTGCCTTCCCAGTAACTAGCCTGACATGAAAGATATGCAGTAAGACTAATGTTTGATACTCACATCCTTGGATAACTTTGAGATCCATGTCTTCACAGATGGCCGCCAGCCGAGATCAACCGGATCCTGCCATATAAACAAAACCAAGATTAAATAAATTACACTACTGTCAAAAACGTGCAATTAATTTTCTTTTTACACTACTTACATATGTTAAAAAAGTAAAATAAGTTTTGAAAAATAAATAATTATTTCTGTTAAACAAAAATTGAAGCATCTATTATAGTTCCTCTAAAGAATTTACAGTACAGCAAACTCTTGAAGATGTGAGCAGTAAAGAGCAACGGAAGGCATATTCTATGTGGCAACACCATAGTACTCTACACCTTTTTTATTCAAAAGATTGTAGGATACTCCCTTCCAAAAAGAACAAACTGATTTAGTAATTATCAAAACCAATGAGAAAGAAAATGTTACTCACCAGATATACCATAGCACATCTACTGATGGTGGCCGGACTAGCCTGAGACAGGTTGTCCACCTCAAACAGCAACCTCATACCGGGGGTCAAGCTGATCCTCTCCCCGTTAGCCAGACACAGGAGCTTACTATCGTCCAGCGCCGTATTCAGGTTCTCGACCCACAGTGTATCCACCGGACCGTCCAGGACCAACCATTGCCAATCGTTGGGCGTCTGCTCGCTGGCCCCGTGGCCCATCTTCTCGCTCCGGTCCTCGGTCAGCGGCCGGCCAGTATCATCGCCCATGGCGGAGTCCAGGACGGACTGGGAAGCGGAGGTGGATGGTGGGTAGGACGCGCCGCCTCCGGGGGATGGGCCTCGGGAGGCTGACCGTGGGGTGGTCATCTAAGGGTAGATTTAATTGTCATAAGTGGAATAAGAGATTTCCATCAATTGTATTCACTTGACACATTCTACATTTTTATCCAGCCCTTATCCATACCATTTCCTGGCATTTTAAAAAATATTCTTATATCTCTTATTTCAACTTTTCAATCAAATCTCAAATCGAAATACAGGTATTGCAATGATTAAGCATTATATCAAAAGGTATTTAAACATCTTATGCCACCTATTCCTACTCAACTTTCTAGTTTTTCTTAAATTCATCTTGTTATGTAAATATACTTACTCACATGGGTTGGTACACGATCACACTAACCTCTATTCCCCAAAAGAAAACAAAACCAAATATATTCTCACCCCTGAAACAGAGTCCAGGTCCCTGATGGTCCCGCTGACATTAGTTCCTGGTCTACCCTCGTCCTCCACTCCTAGGTGATGACTGGCGCTCTCCCTTGAGAACTTCCTGACCGCCGAGGCCAGGAGACCGTCCGTCCACTCCAGGGTGTTGGGGTCGGTCTGACCGTAGAGTTCACCCATCTTGACGCATTTGGGGTTGAGTGTGAATGTGTCCACTCGACCCTTCTTGCCATGGGTTCTCTGTATGTGTGAAAGAATCAAATGGTCATTGCAGAAGGATGATACCTCTATTCTTATAGGGAGAAATAACAGTGATCACATTTGAACCTTATTTGTTTCAGTGCATCTGTGTCTGCTGGACACTTTCATAGCAAACAATTTTCTTCATGACCAAAAACCCCAAATATATAATCTTCCTCAATGACTGCAGAAAGAGAAAACCCAGTGCATTGATCAAAATGATATCCCCTTTGAAATCCATGTGATTATATATATATATATGTACTATATTCTCCCCTTCTTATTAGAGATTTTCTAGATGAAGCAGTCCATTCAAACATTCAACCACATATTCAACTTTTTTTAAAGATGATAATCACCAATGTTGTGATCTTTAACATTTTTTTTAAAGATTACAAATACAGAACGCAAAAGCAGCCCCCAGAGGAATTGATTCAATAAATCTACATTCACTCACCATGACAGTCTTGCCCTTCTCGTGGCCCTCCTCCATGTGAATGGTGGGTAGGACGACCAGCGCCCTCTGTAGGATGTTCCTGACGGACGTCTTGCCACCCCCCGACGGTCCGACCAGCATGACACCGTGTCGGACCAGGATCTGGGAATGGAGCTGCTTGACGTGCTCTATCTGGCTCGGCCAGTGCTGCAAGGTCAGGTCACGTATCGCCATGGAGATCGCTCTCTATAATAATAATCATAATAATATAATAATATGATGGACTTATATTGCGCCATCTATCTAATGGGATTGATAAATTATTCTGATTAGGCAACTGGATATTGATGCTCTACGAATTGCCAGACTAGATTGGATGGGATTGATAAGAAAACTTGCTTTAAAAAAAATGGATTGTTACGATTGTGAAATAACATTGTAAAATCAATTGACCATATTTCATGGCCAAAACATTAAAAAGTCAGTTTTTTTTGTTAATAATACCAAGTAGACAGAACATATATATTGCACTTGAATGATTGCTCTAATAGATTTATATATTGACTGGAAAGTTAGAGGTAAAGAATCTGAAAGACAGAGAAAGAGTAAGTTATTTTAAAACATTGAGAATTGAATGAGAGAGCAAAATCTAAATCAGTCAAATATATACACAATGACAATAGATATGACCAGCATATATTAGACACTCCTATTACACGATAATGGCTCCACTTGAAAAGAACAACTTTAAGTAGTTTAAAACCCCACTGGAATCCAATCTGTCACACCCACATTCAAATCCCACAGCTCTAACACTCATTACCAACTCCCCTAGCTTACCTCTAACACCCCAAAATCTGGTAGTGGTGGGTCGATGCCTGGGAAGAGATCAGCTAAGATGTTCTCAAAGAGGGGCACATCTTCAGCCAAGAACTTGGGCATGTTGGCATCCCTCAGGGCATGGATGAGAATGTAGGATTCCTCCAGCTCGCTGAGAGGCTTGGCCTCGGTAGACCTGAAATGATAATAGGGATTATCAAATTGGCAACACATTGTTGAATTCCGTCAGGGATATGCATAATACATTAACAAAGGTTACAACCGTGACAATATTTTTTTACATTTAAAATATGTTCTTTTAATAATGTTCTTTTTAAGAAATTAATAATTAAATTAAATTTACAATCAACTCTTGTAAGGTTAAGGTGAAAAATAAACTGTGATTTAAGTATTCAAACTATTTTTCTGTTCAAAAATACAGAAATACTTGTTTGTTCAATTTATATTCATATATATTGAATTAGTTTGAGATCACTTTACCATTAGAGGGATTGGGAGTATATAAGTAAATGAATGCCATTATATTTTTTTTTAAGTGTATAAATACTTATTTACATTTCTTTTATATTTTATTAATATTTATTTGTATTTTTGTAAAAATATACTTACTCCATTTGAGCCTTTCTTTTCCTCTGTCCAGCCATGACAAGAACAGACTTGATGGCCCTCATACCAAAGTCGTAATGATCCTGAAATAAAAAGACAAGAACATACAAATGTTAAGAAAGAAATATGCATATAGAAGGAAAACTAGATGGAATTCGACTGCGCGCAGTCGAAAATGATGCCTCCGTTATAGAGCAATTTTACAAACCAAAACAGAAAAAAAAAATTGAATTCACGTTCAATGGTAATCCATTGACAGGTTCTCAGAATATTGTGATTACAAGCAATTTCTCATATACATATATGACCCTTTGATCTTTGACCTCATGACCATAAAATCTACTCAGTTCATTGGCTCTGCAAGATGTTCTGAGTTAAATAGTAATCCATCTGTCAGTTCTAATGAGAATGCGTTCACAAGCTATTTTTGCATACATAATGGGCCCATGACCTTTGACCTTTGACCTTATGAACCAAGAATCTACTCAGTTCATTGGCTCTGCAAGTAATAAACATGACCTAATTTTGGCATGAATCCATCAATCGGTTCTTGAGATAACGCGATCACAAGCTGTTTTTGCATTCATAATGTGCGCTGTGGCCTTTGACCTTTGACCTACGTGCTCCAAAATCTAATCAGATTGTCTTCCTATGGTGATACACACTATCATTAAGTTTGAAGTTTAAATCTCCAGTGGTTCTTGAGATATTATGATAAAAATCTCAATGTATGGAATTTCATAAGTTGACCTCTGTGACCTTTGACCTACGTGCTCCAAAATCTAATCAGATTGTTTTCCTATAGTGATACACACTATCACTAAGTTTGAAGTTTAAATCTCCAGTGGTTCTTGAGATATCATGATAACAATCTCAATGTATGGAATTTCATAAGTTGACCTCTGTGACCCTTGACCTTTGACATACGTGCTCCAAAATCTTATCAGATTGTTTTCCTATAGTGATACACACTATCACTAAGTTTGAAGTTTAAATCTCCAGTGGTTCTTGAGATATCATGATAACAATCTCAATGTATGGAATTTCATAAGTTGACCTCTGTGACCCTTGACCTTTGACATACGTGCTCCAAAATCTAATCAGATCGTCTTCCTATGGTGATACATACTATCCTTAAGTTTGAAGTTTAAATCTCAAATGGTTCTTGAGATATCGCGCTAACAAACTCAATACAAGGAATTTCATAAGTTGACCTCTGTGACCCTTGACCTTTGACCTACGTACTCCAAAATCTAATCAGATCGTCTTCCTATGGTGATAAATACTATTCCCGAGTCTTAAGTTTAAATCTTAAATGGTTCTTGAGATATTGTGATAACGGTCAAACGGGACGGACGGACGGACGTACGTACGGACGGACGTACGGACGTACGGACGGACAACCCGAAAACATGATGCCTCCGGCACCACCTTCGGTGGCGGAGGCATAAAAATTATCACTTTTGAAACATGAAATAGGAAGGTACAGATCTTTTGATCACCCAGAGGATATAATGATAAAACATGTTATGTCCACCATTTGGTTGTAGAAAGAAATAACAGCCTGTAATCAACTAAAAACTTGCTTTATCATCATATTTGCTATTGTCCCCTACGATGCATGCATATTAAACATCATTAAAGAAATGCAACATAAGCGCTCATTCCGCAAATTCTCAAAGACAAGTTTGAAACCAAACTTTGCTACTGAAAGTGATAAGGTATCTTCTGGCTTTGGTATGAATTTGACTCTTAATACATATACATATACAAGGTACTCTTTTTTCATGTATAACATTTGCAAAGATTTGTTTGTTATATATTTGTAAAACTGCAAAAGAAAAAGAAAATTAAACAAATAGAAATTAATTAAATCAAATCAAATCATATCAATAAAGAATAATCTAAAATTATAAATGATTCTAAAGTTCCTCATATTTTTTTTTTCATCAATGCTCACCTGTTGAGAGAGCTGTTTACTGGCCAGCTGATAGAGATTGACGATCTTATTGGAGAGTGACCTGGCTGAGGTGAAGCCTTCTGAGAAGAGCATGATCTCAGCAATGAGGGCGTAGTCTGGCACCATCATGGAGACCGGGCGGAAGAGGGACTTTAGATTGTCAGGAAGCTCCACACGACCAGCGTACCTGGAGGAACGAGTGTCAAGTATGAAAGGAGAAAATGAAAGTTACTTTAATGTGACCTAAATTCATGTCACGTTTGGGGTGTGGGGGAGGGAGGGTCATCATCAAATACACAACATCGTGGAGACCGGGCGGAAGAGGGACTTTAGATTGTCAGGAAGCTCCACACGTCCAGCGTACCTGAAGGTAGGAGTGTCAAGTATGAAAGCAAATATAAATATTACTTTCACGTCATCTGAAGTTTATGTCACATGGGGGGGGGGGGAGGTGGGTCATCAAATACACCATCTAAATGATACCAAACAACAAGAATTCCCTGAGCAACTGTCTGCCCTGACCCTTGAACCACAGCAATTAGGAAATGAATAGGAATAGATTTTGTTATAGCTCATCAACAGTTCAAAAAGAAAGTAACAACTGTAATTTCAGAGATAATACTGAGAGCATCTCCCTTTTAATTAACTACAAACATCCAATACAATATGTTTACTTACGTTGGGTTCATGGTGATGAAGACTCCGCATGTTGTATTTAGCCTGATGTCACGACCTTCAAACATAAACCTGGAATAAAGATAATGTTGATACCATTTAAATGCATCTGTAATACATGTACCTGCCCTTTTTTTCTTATATTTTTCTACCCCCTCCCAACTGATGGCATCCTAAAATTAAAGAATGATTCATACAAAAACTTCTCTGAAGGAAATAGAATTTAAATAATCTAGAGCTTTCTAGGAAAATATATCCCCACAATTGATAACCTCCAAAAGGAAAATGAGAAACAAGTATTTCGGATTGTTTTTACAAAGAATTTTTCAAAAGAGAGGAATATTTAATAAATTTATTTTACAGGCCAAATCAAAGAAATCAGTTATACTAAATCAGGAAAGGTTGGTAACTATCTTTTTTTAAATCCATGTATTCTAACCTGAGAGCATTAGCATCTTTGGCTGTCTTGATGCTGTGGAGCTGCTGAGCAATGACAGAGAGTACCTCAATGTCAATCCTGTTGAACTCATCAAAGCAACACCAACTACCAGACTGGGACAGACCCGAGAAGAACTTGCCCATCATCTGTCAAGGGCAACGAGAAGGTAAAAGTATAATGTCATTTTCAAAGTGAAAGTCGTCCATGTGTATTCTATATAAATGTCAATGAATGTTGATAAGAATGTTAAAATTTTAGTGCTATAAGAAACAATCAGACAATTAGAGTTATTCTCCTGATGACAGACATAGAAAAGAGAACAAATATATGAAGAGAGTTACAATGTATACTGCCTCTTTATTAAAGACATCAATATCATAATCAGTCTCTTATAAACAACATATTCTTTTAAAACCAACAATTCTTTTCAGAACAAAACTGTAACACCTCTTTGACTTGCTTTATCACCATCTCATCCTTTCTCCCTCTACCTTCATCTTTACATTTCATCTCATTTTAGAAAATACAATACAAATAAACACAGAAAAGTTTTGTTTGGGCTGGACTAATGTCATTTAATTCTTACTTCCAAATCCTATCTTTTCGTACACAATTGTATTCATTTTTCTACAAATCTGGCAGCAAATTTATTTTGATAAAATAATGAATCAGTCATTATTTTTCAAAGCTACAGTGGCACAGAAAGTCCCTTCAAATTTAAGATGAATAACATTACAAAAAAATCAAATTACCTTATAATCCAACCCCTCAGAGCAGTTGAACACCAGACACAGCTTCCCCACCGACTTGGCCAGATCCTTGACTGTCTCTGTCTTGCCCGTTCCGGCCGGTCCAGCTGGCGACCCACCAAGGTGCATGTGCATGGCACCGGTCAGCGTGAGATAGCAGCGGTCAGTGAGGGGGGTGATGACCAGACGAAGGGAGCAACCCAGGTACTCGTAGCCGTACTGGAAGGAGGCGTTGGCCTGGTGGACGATACAGGAGTTGCCCTGTTCTTCCCACTGGTAACGCAGTTGCCTGAAAGAGAAAATGGTGATCCAAAATTGATGCATGATACATTAATAGATGACACCTACCCACCCTATCAGTTTGTAAGGGTAAACATTGAAGCGTCAATGAATATAGCTTTCACTTTTTGTTTTGCCGGACTGAACATTGTATTCACTTCATCTATTGAAACATTAAATTTGTCAATTAGGGTCCTAAATGTACATAACTTGGAAAAGAGACTATCTTATCAAAAGGAATTCAACCAACAACCTGGTAGAATGCCACAACCCTCAGCATGACCACATGTTAAGAAATAACTCAAGGAGAGAGAAGATATCATGTGCAACAAAGAATCTGATGACCAATGTACTTAGGTTTGTTGAGGAGGACTTCATGCATGTTAAACACTAAAAATAAGTTTACTGTAACTACCATGAGCATTCTGTAAAAAAATCTTTACAAAAAAATCAAGATCCTCCTCAAACATTTCTAGAAAGATTTCACTTACTTTGTCCATTCGAAATCGTCACTCTTCCTGATCTTGTTATCGATTAGATTATTCACAATATCCCTGGAATGGACCATGATGACCATGAGCGCCTCCACACTGTTCCTCTTATAATGGGGCAGTGGCTTGGTCACCATTCCGGCCAGGATGTTGAGACGGCCGACCAGTCTGTCCCTGGTGTCCATCATGGCTTTGGATGCCTTGCGATCCTCCAGGCTGGCAGTCACCTCTCGGTTGTACATGATCTGGACCTACGTATGGAAGCCAAGTGATGAAGATTGTGTCAGAGAGGTTGATCATTGTTAATTTTGCTTACTAGAAACACACGTTTTTACTAAGAACAGACCCTTCATAATGGTCAACCAATCTATCCCTGCACTCCATCAAGGCTTTAGATACCTCATGAGCCGCTTCTAGGTTGGTCCTTACCTAATGGCTGTACATAATCAGGGCCCTATTTCATAAAAAAAAATTATCAATCATGAATGCTAAATCTATATGACAGATTTGCTCTCAGCCAATCAAGTGCCACAATTTCAGTAGCTTGTACGTAACAGTACCTAACTGTTACTTGTTATTGATAGCAAGTTGTATGAAACAGGGTCCTGGACCTATGTGTTTCAACTATACAACACGGAAGGCCAGTGATGAATCGTGTTAAAGAGTTAACTAGTTATTACGAGAAAGGCCACTATAAATGTGTTATGGCCTGATTACAACTAGATTTTGGAAGAAACTGTAACAGGATTAGACATGAAAATTGAAAAATAGCAATTACTCCTGGAAGAGTTCTCAAATAATCACACAAATATTGCAGGATTTTGGAAGCCTTACAGTCACACACACAGGGAAGGCCCAGTCAGCTGCAAAGTACTATCTCATCTTTATCAATTTTCTTTTAAAATCTAGTTGCATTATATAGAATTACATGTATACCTTGTATACACTGGCTGGCACGATAGCCTCCATTAATTGTTGTACTATTCAAAGATGAATGGAAGATGCAAACGCTTTGGAAATTGTCAGTCACACTTAGAATACATTTCAAAAAGTCTCTGGACAAACTTACCACGGTGAGGACGATCTGTCCGGGATGTGACATGACCCAGTCCTCAAGATCTTTGCCCCATTTTCCTACACTCTCCTTCAGATTCCTGAAACAAATTGGTGGATAATCAACAGAATAACATTAAGATCACGCCTCTGGAACTCCCTCCCTCCTATTCTTTGCAACACCCACAAACCTCAAAACCCATATTTTCAAGCAAATGTGTAGCTACATGACTATTGGAGGAGCGGGCGCCTTTGAACGTTTGAAACAGATAAATGACGCCATACAATTGCTGTGGATCATCATCATCATCATCACCAATGATATGGCTTGCACAAACTTTATGAATAAAAACTTATGGTTTACATTGTGTAGTTTTTCTTTAATGAATGATCCATTTTCAAAACGGGCTAAGCTATGGAAAGTTCTATGTCTGGTTCTTGGTATTGAATCAGTATGTACTGATTGTTGACAGAAAAATTGTTCAGTCCTTTCTATGAATCTTATAGGCATGAACATACATTCCACAATTGATGAAAATGAAGGTCAAAAAGAGTAATGAAACATCATCTTTAGTAGATGAAGCAGCTTGTTTTTGTTTTTTTACATTTTTTCAAATTAAAGTTGTGTATCAAACATGCCCTGTCTTTTACTGAGCAATATGCATGCTAGATGTATTTGACACTTTTTAAATGGAATAAGTGCATTTTAAAGTTCTTTTTCAAGTGCAATTATGCACAAGACAATGGAAACAACAACAACAAAATTATTTGAACCATACAAAACTAAAATAAAAATGAATCTTTAAAGCTATATTTTACAACATGTGCAAGTGCTACATATCCATTTAACATGTGAAGGCATATGCATCAGGAAGTACAATGCAGGTAAATTACTACTTAAAATGAACTCTAAATCACAACTGCGTATGTGAGTTGTAAACAGAATAAACAAAATTAATAGGGAGAAAATAACAGGGGGAATATGATTTATACATTCAATCACTATATGTCAACAATTCCATTTTAAAAGTAATATGCCAGTATATATTTTTGCCTTTGGTAAATGAAGTTGCAGACACATTTTAAGTAATCATTACGTATAAACAAAGTCGCAAGATGCTGCCATAAAATGCATTAAAATGGGTTGACATGGCAATTTTTGTTTGTTCAGTTACATGTATTGTACACGTGTACACACGTATACAAGAGGAGGGAGTGGAATGTGATATACTTAATGATAAACGGTAAATGATAAGGATTGCATAACAAGAAAGCAAAACTTCACAAATGTTACAATACTGCAACAGAAAGTCAACATTAATGCTAATAATAATTCTGTTTCCAGTGAAATATAAAAGGTACACTGACAACTCTGAATACAACAAAATATATATTAGAAGGGTCATGCATACACATTTGAATGATCAACACAACAGAACACAAATGGGATGCACATTAACAAGCAAGAAATGAAAGAAATCGAAATTACTTTTCTTGATTTGAAAGCAGAGAAAAAGTGAAGATGAATCAACTATTCATCTAAAAGAAGAAATAAATTGAAAAGCAGAAAACAAGATCAAAGAAAAACAGAAGGATTCATTTTTTGTTATGCTAAAAATTGCAAAGGCTGCATTGTGTGTGAAATACAGGAATTTGTTCTTTTCTTTTCTTTGAAGTGTATAAAATCAACCTGATTAATATATGGGGTAACTTCAATAAACTGAATACATGGGGTTATTTAAGCAATAACACTGTTTGTCGTTTTACTAAACTGTTCAGTATTTCCCCATAGGAGCTGGAATTGCTTATCCGCCATCACAAACTTAATGAATCTGAGAAAATAGGACAGAAATAGAGAATTATTAATGCAAGAAAGAAGTCATAATATGATACACGACGTTAGTATGCACACAGAGAGAGAGAGAGAGAGAGAGAGTAAAAAGGCTCCATTTCAATGGCATGAAAAGAGTTAGTCAGTAAACAGAGATGGTTAAGAATATGAATAATCCTCTTTTCAGCAGAAAAAATATAGATTCAGATGCTATACACAACTTGAGCATAAGGATTACATACATTTAGATACATAACGATTTCTGTATAACGGCTAATATATCTACACATTTTGACTGTTCTCATTTAACGATATTCTGAATATTTCTAAACATTATAATTTCTAAGAAAGAACTTTAGTCTATCATATTTATACAACTTGGAGTACTTAAATATCCAAATACTTTACATTTCTGAATAAAAATGATGCAGATTGCTTTAAAAGATAAGAGGGAGATAAAATATACAGACAGATAACTATTCCAGCATAGAATAATGGAATAAAATTGTATAAAATGAAGACAGGAAAATGGAGCTATATGCACATCTATATAAGTTGATCATTTCAGTTAATTTCAATTCAAAAACTCAAATGCACAAACATCAATATCCATTCTGAACAAATATTTATTAAAAGAGTTATTAGTTTTACAGTTTTAATGATATTATGAAGAGGATATTATGAAGAGGAGCTTATAGTTTGAGTAATACATTGAGAAGTTATATTGTTATTTTACGACAGAAGTACATTAGATATTATGCTACAAAGAGGACACATTGTAGTTAAAGGCTTGAAAGATAAAACAGGACATGAGGACTATAGATGACCGTACGTCTCATTAAGAGTTGTGATGAGTCAAATATGCTGCGTTTCCTCTCCATTGGATGTGGCATTGACTTTATACTAATGATTAGGAATTTATGACTGATTGTACAGAATATTCATACATTAATGCTCGCTTTGGTACCAAAAGATACCAATGGTTTTTTAAGAAACTGTAAATGTTTTCTATGTTCTTAAAATTAAAAAAATAAAAAAAATAAAAAAATAAAAAATTCTTTTTACCTTCTCACAGAGTCAAACATGGCCGACTCCACACTCCCAAGCCACTGCTCTACCGGATTTCTTGCACGAACATTCCTGCAAGGGGGAAAACAGACTCATCAGCTGTAAGTAGGATTCAGGGTTTGGATAGAAGACTAGGGCAACCAAAACGGCCCAATGGTTCAAGGAATACATTAGATGGCTAGACTGGTATCAAAACTGAGTATTGCCCCTCAAAACATATTGTATTTACCTGACAACTTTTATTAAAATAATAAATGTCTGTACCTAGAGAGGGTAAGCATAAATGCTGTTCTTCCCAAGGGCCATGTAATTAGAATTACCCCAGCAATTGCCAGGTACCCATTTACACCTGGGTGGAGAGTGGCAAAAGTGGATTAATGTCTTGCCAAAAGACATTAGTGCCAGGCTGGGAATCAAACTCTCAACCCTAGGATAGAGAGTCAAGTGAATGAACCACTATACCACAACATCTCCACTTCAATTTAGGCACCCATGGCAATTTGGCCAGAAACAATACAGCATGAAACATGTCCTCTACATCATTTCAAGGAGTAATGGCTCATGACTTACTTCCTCAGCTAAGGTTACAGGTTGCAGCTCTGGGCTCTGTTTCATAAAACTTGTTACCAATAACCACAGTTACAATGACTGTTACAAGCTACTGAAATCCTTGCATTTGATTGGCTGAGAGCAAATTTGTCATAGAAATTTAGCGTTTGTTATTGATAACAAGTTTTATGAAACACGTCCCAGACTCTCTCTGGCACCTCAGATTACTTAAAAAATTCACTAGGCCTTCAGGAGGGTGCTGCACAAAGATCCTAAGTTGAACTTATCTTAAAGTTGTACTTAACAATTATGGAAAGCTGTTAGCATCTATGAAAATATTTTGTAAAAGTTATTTTTAAAGGCATAAATGTTGCTTCAAATCAATGAAGTTTCATGTTCTTGATGTGAATTTATAAAAAGTCTAAAATACTTGAATTTTTGCTTTTGAATATATTTTATTTTAAGACTACAAATGGCTCTCCATAATTTTTTAAGTCCAACTTAGAGTTAAGTTTGACTTTGGATCTTGGTGAAACAACCTCCCTGGTGTTGCTATACCAAAGGACATTTGTTGGAGACTTACTTGGGCAAGAAGATGGCTTCCCCTTCAGCTGATATCATAGCCCTGACCGTTGGTGGCAGCTTGGGTTCTCTGTGGAACTCTAGGCTCTTGATGTTACCAAAACACTTGACCAAGTGGGGCTGAAATGGTCAACAACAAAAAAAAAATGAACATGAATGCAATACATCTGTATGTCCCTATGGAAGAGCTGGCAGTTATTAATTCTTTTCAAGTCATAAGCAAGTTCAAGCAAAGGGGATTTCATCAAATTTGAGCTGCCTAGCTGAAATAATAACATCAAAGATAAATTGAGAGATGTGGCTGATTGACACAAGTAAATTTCTTCTTACAATTAAACCAAGGTGATAATAATACAATTCACCATGTCAAATCATTCCCAAGATTTGAACCCTTTAGCAGAAGCTACAGATGTAAACTAGTAATTTTTACTTTTGTTAAATCAAAATCAAGTCGACTATTTGCAAATTCATGACTAAGTAGTCTTTATTGAACATTACGAGAATGGTGTCCTTTAATTACCTGTACTGCATCAGGATTCTTGCTCTGTGCCAGTATGTCTAGTAGATCATCATTACTGAGAAAGTAGAACCGTGGGAACACCAGTCTCTTGGTCTCCAGGTAGTCCTACAAAGAATAGAGATACAACATAGCAATAAGTATGATTTAAAAACCGGCCTTTTCTGCAGAGTTCTTGCAGCATATCCAAAATGATTTCTTAAACAGAATTCTTTTACTTTATCGCATTAAATCTACACTTTTGAAAATAATTGTTCTCAATGCATCAAGTCATTACAGCAACCTTTGACATACATATGATAGCATTAAAAATGTAATTCTTTCAAGACAAACTTTATCTATTTGCATTTGGCAGGAAAATACTCCCACTTTCCGGAAAATTGTTTCTTCTCCTATTTCAGTGATATATCAAAATACTCATTATCAAATATTTAAATATCAATTTACAACATGTACAATCACATTGCACAAGTTAACAATCTTAGAAATATAAAAAGAACACACCACCCAAACCAGGTCAATGTCTGTATCGGGCAAAGATTGCAAATGTACATAAGGCCAATAATCACTAGATGAATTCGCTGCATGAAAGACAAATGAGGTGGTCTGCCAGGGAGAGGCAGAGACAGAAGGAGACAGAGCAAGAGAATGAGACAGAGCAAGAGAAGGAGAGGGAGGCAGAGCAAGAGAGGGAAAGGGAGACAGAGAGAGGGAGAGGGTGAAAGAGTAGAGAGAGAGATGCAGAGACAGAGCAAGAGAAGGAGACGGGGGCAGAGCAAGAGAGGAGAAGGGAAGCAGAGCAAGAGAGAGAGAGATGCAATTGAGAGCGAATAATCATAAGTTACTACTGTTTGATAAACTATAATTTAGCGAGTTTCACTTTCAAAGCAAACATTCTTACCTCCAAGCACTTATGAATCTTCTCCAGGTTGGAGTTGTTGGTCTGCAGAATCTCCAGGACACCTGGCAGAGTGGCACACCTGAGAGCATTGGGTCTGTCCTCCGTACGACGCATGATGTCCTTCCAAGACTTGTCAACACTGGCAAATAGCTTGGCTTCGGTAGGGAGTTGCCTGGATGGATAGGAGAGGTGAGAGGAATGATGAAAGCAATATTAGAGGTATAACGCTATTATGAATTCAAGTGCTTGCAGTGAAAGTGTATATCAAGGGAAATGTCTTGCTGTTATCCTGATTTGTTGATCTTTTAGTAGATGGGATATAGGATCCTCACAAATGATAGGGTTGTTTGGACCACCACAATATAGGGAGTATATTCCTGCTCAATAGATGTAGTTTGTCTTGAAAGAATTATTCTTGTAATATACTGTTTTTGTATTTTTGTTGATGTTTTGATACAAACATTTATTTATTTTTACATATTTTTTCCCATTTGCTATGTTTTTCTTTATATATGTATATATGTTTTTGAATGCTTTTTTATATAATTGTATGTATGATGTAAACCACATTTTTAGTATTTTTTGACGAGATTAAATAAAACCTAATTTGAATTGAATTGAATTGCAAAATTGTGTTTTTTAAAGGAAGATTTGATAATTTCAATCTCTCACAATATCTTGCCTTTAATACTTCCAACATATTTGTCTGAGTCAGATCATATATATCCAATGGCCTTCAAATGCCATAGATTTCATCCTTTTTCTGTAAAAGATGTGTCACCAATAACATTTTGTTTCCCTTGTTGTTGTTTTTTGTTCATCTTAATGCAGTGTCGAAAGAAACATCATTTCAATTCATCACGTATGATTTCAAGAAAAAAATGAAGCTCTTCTTTGCCTACAAAATTTTAGATATGACATCGAAAATCGGGCAGTACAAATTCATATACCACTGAGAGGGTCAATAAAACTACAAGATTATGAATCAACATCTTACCTCTGTATGTCCGGTGTGGTGAAGATCTGCTCCAGGTAGAGCCAGTTCCTCTGACACATCATCCATTCATCCAAGGTACGGGCAAACACATTCAGCTTCCTGTCCCACTCATCAACTAGGGCCTAAAACAATCAAGGAATACGCATAAATCCCTTATAGTAAATAGGGGATTCCCCAGATTTTAAACTACTGACAATATGATCTGTTGCAAGCATCAGGTGTGCTGCTACACCCATATTCTACTTATAATCTTAATCTTGCCCTGGGATTAAGCTTGATCTTAGCTGAGCTTAACAAATATTCTAGACCAAGATGCCGAGATCTAAGTTTCCACACTTCAAACCCATGTGTGATAGAATGCACGTTCTAGTTTGTTGAATGTAAAGGTAACAAAGGATCGTAATTTGATAAAATTTAAAATTATATATGTGACTTATAAATAAATATGTCATCTGTATGAATGATTACATGAATTCTTTAATGTATACAATACTTTTAGGTCATCATTTCCAAAGTCAGAGTTCAATGGTAGCAGGTGTCTACGGGAAGATGGCCCTCTGGATTACCTTGTAATTTTCCTTTTTTTTCATTTAGAGATATATCAGGACCCCTTTGTTCAATAATTTCAAATGACCTCCTTACATAAAAGCTAGTGCAGAAATCTGATTAAATCTATTTACAAAATGGTAAAAACAAAACAAACATGTCAGGAAAAGTCAACTACAGACCCCTGTGACATTTACTCAACATGGTGCATCTCTTGTCACCTACTTGGAAGGAAAGGACCAAAGAATAAGAAAATGATACCTTGATGGGTGTGACATATCTAGAGCCTCTGATGGTTCCTATGGTAACCTGACTCTCCTCCAGCTGGGTCATGATGTCATCCGCTCCTGCTATGATGCTGAAGTCACGCCCACTGTGGGGCACCAGACGGAAGTCTGTCACTCGCCACAGATCAATGACCTGATAAGAGACCATGGAAGAAGAGATTATTTAAAGCCCCACTGCACTACTTATAGCTACTTGTGCCCTCTATATAGCCAAAAATGCCTATGCGGTACCCGTTGATCCCCCATGATGCCCTTTCTCTTATATTAATTGAGAGCTGATTTGATGAGATAACCACCTGCCAGTGACCTTGCAGGGAGGTCTAATCCCTACTGGCCAAACTAGTGCAGATAGGCATTATAACTTGGTACATTCACTCCACTATAAAAAGCTAACCTTTGTTATCGTTTGTTTTTAAAACACTACACCATAAGTTTAAAGACACATAGGAGTCGACTTTCATGGGGAATTTGACAGTGTTCGGGTGTATACCCAATAACAGCTAGGTGTTGTCAATCACCAGGATTAGCCTTCAGTTTTATGAACAACATTATAAACATTATGTAATGCTTTGCATTTTCCATCCATTCCCCTGTCATTATCTTACTTTTCCCTCACACGAAGACTCTCTGAGAGACTAGGGGGTATATCTTGGTAGGCCTACTGGTTTGCTGTGTGCAGACTTGTACACCCAATAATTGTTTTTCCACCAAGTCTGGTGTCTGCGAATTATGGCCTTCTGCACATAGAATCTGACGATCCTCTTCCTTTAAACCACAAAGCTTTGTTTTTTATAAGGTTTCTCCACTTAAGATGACAAACTTTTATTATCTAATACTTTTGTTACATGAAATATAATCTAGAAATACTTCATGTGGATAACCATTTTAAAATGGGTGGTATATATTTATTATGCACTTGATAAATCATCGTGAAAATTCACATTGATCAATACCTCTATTATAAAGTTACAGAAGATAAAACTTGTAGCTGAGTTTATGGATTTCAACCAACTCATCACCAACTTAACGAACATGAACAAAAAATCACTGATAAAATGTTACCTTATTTAACATGACCTCAAGAGTGGCTTCATTGCTGGCTGTTGTTGATATATCATTAATTTGGTCTTTGTATTGGAAGAGCTGAAAGAAAAAAATAGACAACACATAGTATAACATCCTAGTACAGAGCATGCATATTTGCAATCTTAACATCACGCCCAATTTTCCCCATAGAAAAATCTGAATTGACAATTAATAGCTCTTTCACAAGAGTGTATGTCATATATTTGCATTTTAATAATCAAGTGACGCTTTAAAGTAGGCAAGAGTAGATGGTTCAATTTTCCTGATATCTTTCATCTGCAGATAAAATGTAAATGCTGACACTTGGCAAACATGGAGGAAAAAGAAACAAAAAAATAAAATGTTTCTAATTTACCTGAAGCTCCAGGAACTTTCCAAGGGTGAAGTTCTTGTCCCTGATGATGGCCCTACCTATCAGGGCCTGGATCTCTTGCCAGTGCCTAGGCCGAAGAGCAGGGTTTCGCAAGGCTGTGATGACTGGCATGCCCTGCTTGAAGCTTAGGACCAGCTCCTTCAGCCTTGGAAGCACTTCATTTGCTGGTAACCCTAAAAGCAACAACAACAAAAAGTTGGTTCAAAATTAATTTCTAAGCTGTCAGGCAAACAAAACACGACATCAATCAATGTGGGTGTATAGGTGGTAAACTTGATGTAGGATCAATTCTTACTTTTCTAGAGGATGTACACTGAC
The DNA here is from genome assembly GCA_035222895.1 of Strongylocentrotus droebachiensis. NCBI lineage: Eukaryota > Metazoa > Echinodermata > Echinoidea > Camarodonta > Strongylocentrotidae > Strongylocentrotus > Strongylocentrotus droebachiensis. Next base: position 733,630 of record JAVYIG010000203.1, read on the forward strand.
TGGGTGAACTTGCCAACATTCTTCTGCATGACATCTATGTTGAGTCCATCAAACTAGGGATAGGTCTAGCCATTGACCTTCAAGTTGAACCATGAACCCTGCATTGTACCTGATGATACTCAGCCTAAGCTTATCCCGACTAAAAAAAAAAGTCCTAACCATATATCATTGACAAATAAAACCAGGGGGTGTTTCACAAAGATCCTAAGTCAAACTTAACTCTAAGTTGGACTTCAACATTATGGAGAGCCATTTGTAGCATTAAAATTAAATATATTAAAAATACAAAAAACAAGTATTTTAGACTTTTTATAAATTCCACATCAAGAACATGGAATCTCCTTGATAGTAGAAAATATGAATGAATTAAATCAACACTTTATGCCTTTTACAGTAACTGTTACAAAATATTTTCATAGATGCTAACAGCTTTCCATAATTGTTAAGTCCAACTTAGAGATAAGTACAACTTAGGATCTTTGTGAAACACCCCCAGAGCAAATGTCAAACCAACAGTTTCAAGCAGTAAATATCCACTCACCCTTTTCCAGCATAAACACTGTCTGGGTGAACTTGCTGACGTTCTTCTGCATGACGTCCACGTTGAGTCCGTCAAACTGGGTCTCGGTCCAGTCCTCCACCAGGTTACCCCACTCGTCAGAGGACTCCCAGAGGAGCTTCCTCAGCTGCAGCTCCCGCTCGATCTCCGAGAGCTCCGACAGGATCTGCTGTGCACTTGCACCGCGGTCATTGTAGTCCGACGTCATGTAATCTCTGTGAGAAGAAAAGTACAGCATGGGTTGATTGAGAAGCATAGGGGCATTACTGAATTTATTAGTATAAGTTTTTAGTATAAGTTTTAGTATAAGTTTTTAGTATAAGTTTTAGTGCATGTTTTTAGTATAAATTTTTAGAATAATTTTTCAGAGTAAATTTTTAGTATAAGTTTTTGTGAGAATTCAGGTGACCTAATATAAGTAATCTCTCAGCTTGTTTCAGGAGGGGTGCAGATGCTTTAAGTTCATAGCACATCAAGTTCGAAGATAATGTAGCATTGGTCATTTTCAAATTCCCCTCATTTTTTTTTTAATTCTGTACAAAATGAAAACAATTTGATATGAGGCTTTTTTCTTTATTGGTGCCATGAATAAATACCCTTGAATTACAGCCGATTCAAATTTTGTTTCTGACCTTGCAATGAATGTTTTTTTCACATTGTTAAGACTAACTAAAAGATGCCTTTTCTCTTTGCCATAAGAGATTTAGCTACCAATAATAATCTGGATTTATATAGTGCTTAATATGAAATGCTGTATCTGAGCACATAACAGATATTATTTCCCTGGTCATCGGATTCATTCACACACAATGTGCACCATCTCCTACCCCTGGGGAGTATTCCTACCATATGTGACCCGGCACCACAAAACCAACAAAAAGTCGCAACCAGCGATTCTCCGTAATCAGCTAAAATGTCAATTTAGGTGAAAAAAATAGATTTTTGTTTTTTTGCATTTTCTGAAAGAGTGGTCTTTTCTGTACCTAGTATCAAAATTTGGAAGTCTAAAACATAGTAGAAGATGTGTTTTAAACGGTTTTTCTAGACCAGTTTTTTTCGCACAGCCTTCGGTCTCTTCCAAAATTTGATCACTTTTCCCGAGCGAAATTATCGTAGTCCGGAAATGGTCGGTCGTTGCTAACGGGTCGTGCTACGCGGGCTGTGATTGGTCCGTTATAGCAATCAGTGCGGCGCGCCATTTTGTTTGTATCCGCTTTCACATCCGAGTTCCAGATTTGCGTTCGTCTTATATTCTCCGTTAACGACTTCGACTAGCTTGATTGTACATCACATATCCAGAATTTGTTGATCAAGAGTAGACCTAAGAACATTATTATATTTTATACATTTGAGAGTGACAAGTTGCGAAAAAGTCTACAACGTCGTTACAATGCCAGGTTTTGTACGTGAGCAGAGCCGTGGGATGGTACCGGGGTGCACCAACGCAGATGCCCGGGTAGCTCGGGCGGTCAACGAAGCGATGATGCGGGGGCTAGCTGCGGGGGATCAGGCCAACCTTACAGCTTTGCTTACTGAACACTTCGGGCAAGACAGCGACGAGAGAATTCCTGATAATGTGGTTACAAATAATTGCCCAGATGTATACAAAACAAGATAGGTGACAAGCAGTGTTATGTAAGGGGGAACAAAAAGACTCCGGGTCCACCATGAATAGGCATTGTCTAGTGCAGGTGTCTCGGCACTATGTTGCAGTTCACTTAATCTGTCCAATTACAACTCTATACATTTACAACATAATAACTTTTGAAAGACTTAAGTCCACACATTGAAACCTCAGAAACATAATGAACAGACTATGTTTGACCATCAGGCCAAATTTTAGCCTAATCTGAAAATCTCTTCATAGTGGTTGCTATGGCCTTTTGATTCACCCTTCTATTGATTTCCCTGTGGTTTGCTTGCTCCGCATGCTTGAATAGCCCCAAACTTTAAAGCTCTCTTTCTCACAATTTAATACCAGTAACCTCCCTCACCAGCTCTTTTCATTCACTAAATTGAAAGGGTTAGGAAGCTTCAATTTGGACAAGTAATATACCATTTTAATGAGGAGAACTTCTTCTTTCATAATCAGATGAAATCAGGAAAATAATTTTTTGCGACTTTTTGGTGGTTTTGTGGTGCCGGGTCACATATGGTCACCATGAGGGCACATGGTAATTACTAACACAAAGGCTTTCGTCACCCTACACAGTTCCTATTTCTCTCCTAGGTATGGAGTGGCAAATGTAAATTAATGCCTCACCAAGGACAGAGCCATGTTCTGGATCGAACCCATGACCTTTGCATATCAAGTCAAATGCTAAACCACTCGACTACGACACCTCTACATCAATCCTAGTACCTAGGGAATCTTTTGCCTTTCTCTAGCTTAATAATTAATCATTTCCTAAGTCTATACCTGCCATTAAATACTTCAAAAAGCTAATTCCTAAAATGACACTAGGAGGTACACAGGGAATAATTTGCCACAATTTTTTTGATTAGCAATTTCAGCTGATGGATAAATATTTCAAATGAAATTCTGTACATTTCTATGGAAGAAAACTGCTACACAAAAGATATTTTGTATAGCAGTCATGCAAAAATGCATAGCAAATTGTGATGCGATACCAGGAAAATTATTCCCTGGGTACAGTAGAGAACTTACTCTGAGATGCCTTTCATCCTCTTCTGAGATGAGATGGAGCTACCAAAGCGATCCTGGTAGCTGGCGTAGCTCCTGGCCTTGCCCGAGATGGCACTGAGCTCATCATTGAGCAGCTTCAGCTTTTCCATGGCCACCACTGCCAGGGTGTCTGCACTGAGCAGGGTCGGGGCCTGCACGCGATTGCGGATGTCGTATGCCTCGGACTGTGGGAGGGAGTAGATGAGGTGGGTTATTACTTTAGTACACTTGAGCTATCATCTTGTACGATGTTCATGATCCCCCAAATCCCACCTATACAGCTAATTTCTTGATTGTATGTAAGAAATAGATACATCGATTCAAACAGAAAAAGGGAAACCAAATGCTAAAAACATAGCAAATCCTATGCAATATGATTTATTCTCAGAGTTTATTAAACGCATCACATCTGTTAACTCTTGTGTAAATAATCATATTTTAATCACTTAAACTCATTCCAAAATGAAACCTGAATAACATACATGGAAGACTAAAACTTAAGGAATATCTAAATTCTAAACATGTTTTTCAAATGAACTTCTGTAACAAATCCAATACATATCACATAAACTGGAATTTTGAGATGCTGTGTGAAAATAAATATCAAAACCCATTGTAGACAAAAAGCTGGACATGCAAACTTACCAAGAGTCCTTGGATGTGGATGTTGAGATCATCACTGAACTTGCTGATATTCTCATCCTTCTTGGCCTCACAGTAGATGATGGTGGACTGTAAGGAAAAGGGAACAGAGGAGTGGAATAAGAAACAGACATGAAGATGGACATGAGAACAATTCCCCAAATGAAATGTCGATTCTCTCTCTTTTCACTTCTTTTCCTACAGTATCATAACACGTTTTGTCTATTTCACATTCTCTTCATTTCTTTATTATCCTCATATCCCTATTTATTTCCTTCCTTCCATCCATCCATCCATCCATTCTTCATTCCTTCCTCCTGCCTTCTTCCTTCTTTCATCTTCCTTTTTCTCCTCCTCCTGCTTTCTTCTTCTTCTTTTTCTTCTTTCCCTCACCACCCTCTCTCAAACTGTATCCATATCCCCTCTTTCTCCCCCCCCCCCCCAAACCCCCTTCTCTCTCTCTCTCTCTCTCTCTCATTCCCTCTTTCTTCCCCTCTCAGCCATAATACCTTGAGATGCTGGAAGCTTGGCATGAGTGTCTGATACAAGGCCAGCTCCTCCGGTTGTATGGGAACATCAAAGTCCTTGGCGATGGTGAAGAGCCTCGTCACCACAAAGTATTCCTTCTCCAGGGACGGCAGCTCCGAACCCATGCGGGAGAGGAACGAGAGATGCTCTACAAACTCCTCCACGGACTGGGGCATGTGGTCCAGCTTCTTAGAGGCACTCTGTTACAAAAACAACACACAGAGAGACCAACATTTAGAGCACATACATGTATATTGATAATAAGAAATAGTATACTAGGCTCTGTCCCTTTTGCAACATGCTAATGTTTTCATTGAGTGATGGTTATCTACAATAAAAGAGAGATGATGATATGGATTACATTTTTATTTGATTTTATTTGATTTATTTTTTTCTGCATCCCCTATAAATATAAATAATGTTTATTAATACAACAAATACAAAATACTACAAAGTACTTTATGAAAATGAATCATAAATAAGCAAATATACAGAATAATTGTTAAAGGCAAGAAAGAAAAAAAAAAATCAATTTCCATATACCAAATACCATATAGAACAGTATTAGCCAGAGATATTAACTCAAACCAGGGTTGCCTGATTCCATAGGACCCCACCACCTCCTATTCAATAAGGTCTCTTCTTTTTCCATTTTTATGGAAGTCTCTAGTGCCACATTACGTATCATAAAATGTCACTCAATCATCTATTACTCTGTTGTAAACTGTATCAGTTTCTATCAATGTATCATTCGTAAGTGAGAAAAAAACCTGAATGAATCAAATCAAACCGAGAGGTCTTACCTTGATAACTTTTAGGAGGTTCTCGTTGCGCCTGTTGGCAATCTGCGGAAGTCTCATGACCACGGCCACCATGACGTTGGTTGGGTAGGGAAGACAGGTCTTCTGAAAGTTCTGAACCTTGACATGGATCATCCCACTCCTACGCTCTTTCTCCATGTTGTCCATGGAGTGAACCTACAAAGAATGGTAGAACAATTCAAAGAATACATACATAGTACTTGATAAAATTGTGGTAATGTCACTTCCAGGGAATACTCCTATGATGCTCTCATCTTGATAAATAACCGTCATCACACTTTTTGCAATCTTTAGTTCATCTTTGTGATAGAATGTTCTTTTTCTTAAAGTGACTCGGTAACTTTGCCTCAGATTCAAAAAAAATATCCTGGATTTAGCTCATGCTGCACTGATAATTATAAACCTTTAGGTCAGTAAAGAGCCCCATTACTTTTACAAGCCGATCGCCTGTCTGATTATGAAGATATTTATGATTGGAAATCAAATTTCAATAACAGTACAGTCTATTGGGGAAAATGAGTATGGTACAACCGGTCACTCGAGGATTTTAACTTTTTTGAGGCACTTCATGATCATTTTGAAACCCAATTTTTGTTAGGGCTTCAATACTACACCATATCATTTTATCAGAGACACTGATAACACGTAGGGCCATGCATCTCAGATTCAAACGATGCCTTTAATAAATAATCCTCATCACACTGTTTGCAATATACACAGCTCTTTTTCATTATACAAAGAAGGGACAAGACATCTTACCATCTCTGAGTGGGCAGAGAGGACATGGTTGAACTCTTCCGTGGTCCACTCTCGTTTCTGAAGGGAGCCCTCAACGTCCACTCGTCTTGCCTGGTCAACCATGCCAGTGTATGGCTCAAAGTTCTGCAAAATCATTTCGAAGTGGGGAAAAAAAGTTTTATTCACATAAACCTCATCTACGCAGGATTTAACTTTATACAATCGTTTGTTCATTCCTGTCTCCTTAGATCAAGATTAATGTACAGCTCCTTAATTAAATTAAATTAAATTAAATTATGTCCTTCCATCACCCAATAGCTGCAATGGCCTTCTCAGTTACAAGGGCCAGGTCTTCATCTGTGTGTGTCTTCATCTGTGCTTCATACAATGCAAAACTAGTACACTCAAAGTCATTGGTATTTATTCTTTTTAATCACTCGAATGTAAATATATTCTGAAAATAAAATTATGCATCAACGTATTTCAAAATAAGCTATCATTCTTCAATTACAACATAAAATTCACACAACATAAAATTCACACAACATTTATCTGAACTTAATGAGCATTTCATTGTAATCTAAGTGCAAAACATATAAACAGCAGTGGAATGTTTGTTTGTGTACCTTTGCATATTCCTGCACCGAGTTGACGTTCTCGGATAGAGCATGGAGCACCTCAGTGACAGAGCTCCCGTACTCCCCGTCCTCCCCAAAGAGCAGCTCCAGGTCGGGCCAGGGCCGTCGCACCTCCTCGTCGTCCATAACCATGGTGGAGAGCTTGAGGTCGTAGCGAGGAGGGCTCCAGAAGACTTGGAGGTAGGGGTCACGATGTAAGGCCCGGACTTGACCTGGGTGGGGTCAGGGGGCAAGTACCAAAGAAATGAATGAGTTAACACTGGCCATATAAAGCTGGATTAAGTTTTATACAGTGAAAAACTAGTATACCCAAATTCATTGGTGTTTTTTATTTTCAATCACTGGAATGTACATATTCTGACATGGCTAGATGGCCGAGTGACAGAGCAGTGGCCTTGTGGTAAGGCACTACTCGTCATTACCAAGTCCCTCGGAGAGGACTTAAAGCCGTCGGTCTCCTGGATCCTTATTTACAAGCACACACATGCTTTATTAGCAGTTATGTAAAACAGACAAACAAACAAACAATAAAAGTAAACTATCTCAATGGTGTGCCTGCTACCTGAACCACACAGTGAAGGCAGGAAGAAAGTAAACTATGAAGCATTTGGAACTGGGGGCAAAGCTAATGTATTTAGTCATTTGGTGTTCCATGACTTATAAAGCAGAGTTCTGAACCAAAGTTGATATCAAATGTATTCATGCTGTCCTTATATAATACAAAAAATTGTTTTCCCCTGGTATTAAATGCAATGTGAACACGGGCAAAACGTGAAATCACATGCAGAGAGCCAGACGGTTGCTCACACCATTACAACACATAAAGTTCACACCCTTCAAACTCTTAGCAAACGGTATAAGACAAGACAAAAATACGAAAATTATTTTAATCGTGGAAGATATACTCACCCACTGTGTGCTCGAAACCGGCAATGATGCCTTTGACCTTTGACATGAACTGTTCTCTGGAGGGCTGTAGACTGATCGTCACTTTGCTGGGTACCTTGTCAGCGTCTCCCTGATGGCTATGGAAAAGGTTTGAGTGAAAAACAGGGAGTATCATATAAGAGAAAATTTCATTGTTGGTGTTATTGTTTTCAAAGTGAAGAGATCAACATTTTCCATCACTATTCCCTTTCAAGAGGCTATACCTTTACAGCATTGTAAAAAAAAATACAGAATCATTTTCATTCTGTTATAAACAGGTTTTGTAATAAAGACCACAATATCTCCTATTGAATTTGTATACCAGTATCCAGCATGATTCAAACCGGTGTGTTGGCTCAGTCAGTAAAGCGTCCGCCTCACAACCGGGAGGTCGTTGGTTCGAACCCCGGCCGCGTCATACCAAAAGACATTAAAAGACGGGAATTGCTGCTACTTTGTTTGGCGTTCAACAATAAGGGATAGAGCAACCTCGATCTGGCGCTGCTCAGTGGCTACCAGGCTCACGATCAATTGGGCAAAAAGAATTTCCATTTTCAGTTTAACTTAATAAAATTTGGAGTGGACTTTAAAAGATTATTATTATTATTATGTCTGGGTTAATGAATGGTCAGTTGTCCAGAAAATATTACACTGAAATTGTTGACCATCTGTAAAGAAAGACCACCTTCAATGAAAATATCCTTTATGTTGTATCATTCTTGTTTCCCTTTAAGTCTTGAAAATGTTTCTCATTGAAAATTGTACAAAAAGAACCTGGACATAGAGACCACCTTGTCAATACATACAAGTGTGACTGTATTATTCTTCATTACTTTATGCTAGGAATGGTCTCTGTAAACTTGTTGATGACTTACTCCACAGGGTAGGCATATTTCTTGGATGGTTTGCCTTTATCACGTCCATCTTTTGAATCATCTGAAGAACTCTCACTTTCGTGTCCTTCAAGAGAAAACAAATAGAATCCGCAAATTCAACACTTTAAGTACATCACTTAAACAAATTATTATAAAAGTCACTAATTTTCAAACTGGGAATAAGGGAAACTGAAGAAAGGAAATAAATATTCAAGGGAAACAAAATCAAAATTCTTAAGAACATAAAAGTTTGAAATAAAAACATTTTGAGTGTAAATGAACGGGAAGAGAAAACATTTTGGAGATTATAACAAACAAAAAAGAAAACAGTCGTGCATAACAATAGACCTATTCCTTTTGTTTGGGGCCAGAAGGGTATTAACTATGCATTGAAGGATATGAGTTAAAGGTAATACAAAGTTTTGGGAAATTTAGAAAATTGGGTAGATAGTGATTCTTTAGAATTTTGATATATTTGGATGCCCCTGTGGATGTTTTAAAAGCAATAACAAATTTAGCCCCTAAAACACTTCTGCTTTCGAGAAAAATTGAATATAAAAATTTACCGGTGCTCCCGGTAAATTGTGATAAATTTCAAATAGCGCGTACGGCCGTACAATGGTAGCTGCCACCATGAAAATCTCAGAATGTGTAGTTGTGATATATAATTTCCAAACGGGGATAGCCAATCGGTCGATTTTAGTCAAAAAACATTGTTTTTTAGCTTAATTAATATCTTGACCTTGAGAGGGAGCTATACAACATAAAGATTTAATTATTTACAATTTCATCACTTCAGACTCCATTTCAACCGCGACAACGATCACTGAATATTGTAGGATCGCATATGCTTCCAATATGTTCATTTGAACCAAATTCATGACCCCATACCAAAACTTTGTATTACCTTTAACACCTTTCTGGCTCTCTATAAAAAAAATGCATATTCTTTTAGGCCATGTAAAATTGATTTCATGTTGATCGTCCCCGCCCGCTTCCTTTTTGGGGGCCGCCTCCTATTTTTTGTTATTTGTTATTTTTTTTTTTTTTTTTTTTTGAATTTTTGAATTTTTTTTTTTGATTTTTTTTTTTTTTTGAAAGAAAAAAAACATGAAAAACACTGCAAAAATGGCTCTATTTCTGATTTAAAAAAAAAAAAATTGTCGGGGGCCATCTTGAAAAAAAATAGCCTCGACTGTCAGGGAAAATGTACCGAGCGGCCATTTTGAGCGGCCATTTTGAAATATCAAATATCAAATAACATGGTACACCCTCCTCCTCTTTTTCAAAAAATCCGGACGATCAACATGTAATCAATTTTACATGGCCTTATATTTCTGTATTATAAAATACAGAAATTGATATATCGGTACACTCAATTTAGCTGAATTCATTATGGTGCAGTGTTTTTTTTAATATGGTTTACAGCATCATGTCTGAATGGCAATCTGAGCTGGAAACTTTTCTGTTACCCGAATCTGAGTCATTACTGCTACTACTGTCATCGTCACTACCGCTTGAAGATTCGTGGAAGGTCACAACCTTCTTCTTTCCTCTGCCCCTTCTACCAGCTTTCTTGTTCCTGCATTTGGATAAATATGATTTGGTTTACTTATATGTCTATCTGGGCCCTGTTTTATACAATAACAAGTTACGATAAGTGTTATACCCTACTGAAATCATTGCATTTGATTGGCTGAGAGAAAATTTGTCATAGAAATTTAGCATTTGTTGTTGATAACAAGTTTTATGAAACATGGTTCTGGTTTCCTATCTCTTCAAGCTTTCTTTAGATAAAAAAAATAATAAACATGAAAATATAACAAATGCATACACTGTAATCAAAATAATTGAATTACATTGCAACACTTAAAAGAGGATAAACACTTTAATAAAATTCTCAAAATTTTAAAGCCGAAAGGTAAATTGGCAAAAGGAATGTAACAACTACTGGATTTAGGCAGCTCAACAAAATGCAAGTCAAGTCAAGTAAAAACCACGAGTTCTTTAAACAAAGGAAGTCATCTAGCAGGGATTTGTCATTTAGCTAGTCAGGGCGAGTATGCAATGGACTTAATTTATATCAGACTCTAGAATAAGCATACCCTAGGGAGAAAAAAAAATGAATAAAGGCCTGGATACGGAAGAACAAATATAGAAAAGCCAGATGTTTTCTTTGTTAAAAGGCTGTGGTTTTAAATGCCTCTTTATTTTGCTATAAAGCTACATGACTCTATGGATTGCAAGCCTATAAAACTTACGATGGTACAGACTTTGGTTTATCTAAGGGAGGGACGTTGAGCACGAGCTGAATCTGGAAGACTGAATCAGGAGGCATCTCAACGATTTCTTGTCTCTTCAAGTCATCCAGGATCTGTAAATAACAACAAAAGCAAGAGAAGGCTTTACACTAGCATCAAGACACAAGTTTGAATTGATTTTGTAGTCACGGTTAGTATCGGTCATATGTAAACCATGATTGGGATAATGAAGCAAAATGAGATTAGAACAGTATCAGAGAGGTGTCGTGGTCGAGTGGATACGTCGCAGGACTGTCGATCACAAGGTCCGCGGTTCTAGTCCCGCCATGGCACTAATGTCCTTTGGCAAGACATTGATCTACATTTGCCACACTCAACCCAGGTGATGTAAATGGGTACCTGGCACGATTTAATTCCTTGAAATGCTGGAGCGCTGTAATGGCAGCTAGGCTAAAGTCGGGGTAATAATAATACGCCTCGGATAGAAATGCCTATTATTATTATTATTATTATCAGACACTCTTAACATATAATATATAGAGAATTAGAGCATAAATCTCATTGCCCAGCACATGAATTCTAGTATTTCTGATACTGTATGGTAAAGGGACATCGCTCATATAGAGTTGCAGTGGACATCCAAAACAACCACATTTGATTCCTTGCATAAACAAATGCTTTAATTCTAAAATCTAAAGAATCACTTTTTTATTTAAACTTCCTAGAAAGGCTTTTGATTGCAATCATTCCAACAAGATGTATATGGTATTTGAAAATTCCAACTACATGTAGTTTAGTGTTGGTTTGCATCTCCTATAGATGGCAAGGATTTTTTATATTTTTAAAGTCAGTTTGTAAGACGTTTCTACCTGATCTATATTGACAGGCTGTGCTTTCTCCTCGATCTTGTTGAAGTCATACTTGGGGACGTTCGCCGGGGGTTTGACTGGTTGACCTTTGACCTTCTTCTTCTTACGCTGACCTCCTTCCTCTGTTTCAGGTCTGGCAGAGTCCGGGGTGCTTGATCGGCTATCAAGGTCTAGAGTGTTGAGTCTTCTTGAGAAACCTAGTGAGTGAAAGATCGTTTGAATGAAGAAAGGAAGAACTGGATAAAGAATCTGGGAATATGGTACAATTAGAAATCATTTAAATATTCATCAAATTTTCTTTTGTCAATACACATATACAAATTAATTTTTAACCTCAGGTGTAAAATAATTTGTGTACAGTGAGAAGGTATAAAATCAAACTAAAAAGTTTACCGTGCTTCATACAGGATAATGGTTTAGGAGCATGAAGAAAGTAAATGATAACATAAAAGGGAATCCAAGTTGGATACACGGAACCCAAAACAGACTTGGGTTCCGTGCAGGCCATTTTCTACGCATTTACTGCAGGTGCTTCAATGAGTCTACTCCAAGATGCTCTTATGTAAATTCTTCATCTAAATGGACCTTGTGGTAGATTAGCCTTGTGTAAATAAGTTATCCAATAAAATCTACTACTAGTATATGCATTTGGCTGTTTTACCTTAACCATTCTTAGCATCCCAGATAAAATAAACAACAATCGATGTGATTTTTGACAATGTATCTCTCCTCTCTTTCTAACATGACTTAATTAAACAAAGTCAGAGCATGTCTTTGACAAAAACAAAAACAAATCCCCATTCCTCACCTCCTGTCTTCTTCTTCGGTCTGTCCCCTTCCCCATCACTCTCGCTATCTGACCCCTCCTCCTTCAAGGTCAGCTCCTCCCCCGTGGTGATGGACATCTGGAGGAACTCCTGCAGGAGACGGACAGCGGTCTTGACCAGGCGATGCAGGAGGTCCAGGATGACGTAGTCCGTGGCGTGGAGGAACTTGGCCAGACGAAGCAGGATGGCTCGCCACTGCGCTATCTGGGTGTAGGTAGGGCCGGTACCTGCATGGAAAGAAGAGGGGACGTATGTAGTTTGACAGATCTGAAAGGTAAGCTTCTGATAAAAATGGTTGCTCTCTCCTCTCTTTTGGTTGATGTAGTCTGCACCTTTTAAGTCTTAAAACTATCAGTTTATATTAATCCTATCTGTACAGATATATGTTTTTACTTTCCTTGAAGCAGATAACAGAACACTTGAAAGAAAATGCTGGCAAAAAGTTTTAGAATTTGAAACCTTATGGCTGTGGATCTAAAACCCCAGACTGCATGAAACATGACCATAAAGTCAACATCCCAACCAAAAGTGTGGATAAAACAGACAATATATGGAAATCGTAATGATGAATGATAAATTTATTAATTTAAAGGGTACAAAGAACCCCACACTAGGTAAAGGATTTATATTTTACTGCACGATGTACATTCAGCATGGCTAATTGGAAGTTTCTCTCAGATGTCGCATTTCATCAAGTAATTCACACCACATACTGTTGTATTACAACAGTTTAACCATGTATTGTAAACGGAACTACATGATGCGCGCACGCATATCATTGTAACTCTGCCTCTACCTGAGTAAGATTGTGAGTCTATTTATCGTCTCAAGATTCCACTTATTATTGTGTCCATAATCTACAGTGTACGTGTTATGTATTTGACATCAGGCCATGCCCCATAACACAACATGGTGGCAGCGGTGGGATCTGGGGCCTGTTTCATAAAGCCTTTTTTCAATGACAAATGACAAATATCAGTGACAAGTCTGCTGATAACCAATCAGAAGCAAGGATTTCAGTAGCTTATAACAACTTGGGTCATTTGTCACTGATGACAAGTTTTGTGAAACACCCCCCTGGGGCCTGTTTCATAAAACTTGTTATCTATAACAACTGCTAAATTTCTATGACAAATTTGCTCTCAGCCAATCAGATGCCATGATTTCAGTAGCTTATAACAGTAGCTTGTAACTTGTTATTGATAACAAGTTCTATGAAACAGGGCCCTGGCACTGACTTACTCTTGTCATCTTTCTTGGATTTCTCGACCTTGTCTCTCTTGAGTTGAACCTTCTTGGTGAGAGGTCCCTGGCCAGGAAGAAATTTATGATTGATGCCTTCCATCTCAGCCACTTTCTGAAAATAACAATGCAAGCAATTGTTGTAAGTTATGCCACTTTCTTCAGGTCATGAAGAAATAATTATGTTTTCATTTACAACATTAATCCGATGATGACGATGCCCAAGATTTATAGGGCGTTGAAGGATTACTCAAAAATATATATCATACGAAACATGTCCGATGGGTTACTTTTAAAGACTTCTGTCTTACTGTTGAATGTATTACGCTATCATAATTATAGACAATTATAAGAATCAATTTCCCTGTAATAATATAGTTAATCTAGTTAATATAGTAAGACTCTGTTTAGGAACATTTCATATTTTGAGCAGCATCCTGCATCCGGTGAAAGGATAGCTAGATATCTGCAACATTCCATCTGCACGCATATGGAGAGCTGTCTTGAATTTGTACTTTATTGGTCAAATACAGTAACCAAGGCTAAAATTCGATATTATTGTACACTCAATGATCTCAACTTGCAAACAGTACTTTTTTCTTCTTTTTGTCATTGTTTTCAAACTCTACCTGATTGTCTCCAATTTCTAATTTGACTCCTCAAAATAGTATCAAGGTTATTATCATTATTATTATTATTTATTCGACATTTCAGAAGACAAAAGTACATAAAACAGATAAAATTAATAACAAAACAATAGACTGATCAGGATACAAAACAATGAAATGAGAATATTCTTCATTCGTACCACACAGCACTCCCAGGCCAGCTTGACGAACTTCTCCCTCATCCTGGAGAGCTGGAGGTGGGCCACGTCGCACCGGTTAGCCTGGTTCTTACAGAACTCTCCCAGGGTCAGGGTCTTGTGGTTGTCCAGGGCCACCAGGCAGATGGCCTTCTCCCCCGTACCCTGGCCGGTCATGCTGCTGCAGGCCGCTTCGCACTGGGCTCGGACGTAGAGGAGGCAGCGCTGGAGGATCTCGTTGACGGTGAAGAGCTGCTTCTTCATGATGGTTCTAGGGATTAATTAAGAATCAAGATGAAAAAGATATCAAAGGAGAAAGAAACAGCATGTCGTTGGGGTTTCATGCTGGTATGCTTTTCAATTGTTTATTTTCTTTTTTAGGGGCAACATTCATGATTACGTATAGAGTGACATTTAGCATCTCTCCTACAATTTCAGGGGGGTGTTTCACAAAGATCCTAAGTTGAACATAACTCTCAGTTGGTGGAAAGTTGTTAGCATCTTTGAAATATTTTGTAAAAGTTATTTTAAAAGGCATAAAATGTTGATTCAAATCATTCATATTTTCTATTATAAAGGAGATTTCACGTTCTTGATGTTGAATTTATGAAAATTCTAAAATACCGGTACTTGAAGTTTTGCTTTTTAATATATTTTATTTCAAGGCTACAAATGGCTCTCCATAATGTTTAAGTACAACTTAGGATCTTTGTGAAACACCCCCCTGAACAACCATTTTTATATGAATTCCAATGTGTATGTCTGTTCTATGCATGAAGTAATGAAATGTTGCACAACGAGGAAGGAGGTCAAATCTATGTATGTTTATGAACACATGTCAAGGTACAAATGAAAATGATAGGCTGTAACTTACTTTGCTTGTGCATTCTTAGCTGCCCGGACATTTATCTTCCACACGTTGAATGCTTTCCAGATCCTGGACAAAACAAAAACAAAGACAGTGAAATAAATTTATATAATATATCCCTCTCATCTTACAAATGCATTATAACAAAAATAACCACCAAGGCCCATCTTTATTAATCTAGTTGTGAACTAGCTACATCCTCTTTACTATTAATGTAGTCATCTCACAGCTAGGTCAAGATAGGTTTTATGAACATAGGCCCATTTCCTTCGGTTCTAATTCCAATATAGGTATCGTATCATTCATAAGGTCTATAAAGTTGGAATAAAAATGATTCAATGCAAATTCATATATTTCTCCAAAATACTATAAAGGCACTATAATAATATATACATATATTTTTGTTACCCCAATTTATAGGAAAGATATTACAAGAACAAATATGTAATTACCTAAATTTGACAAACACAGACTGGGTGTGAATGGCAGCGAACAGTCTCCTCTCATACTGCCATTGCATTGTGGGCGTGATCTCATCATACTCATATTCTCCTTCTTCAATATGCTAAAATATATGGGGAAAAAATATAAAGAAGAACCAAAATGAAAAGAATATAAGACATCTTTGACATACATTATTTAAACTAAATTTAACACTGGTTATCAATACATTTATGATACTATGATGCGACATAAACTGGAGAAATCATTATTAGACAAGGCAACCCCTTCAAAAATCGAAAGACATTACATTGAATGTTATGTTTCTAATTTCTTACAAACAGATCTAATAGCATTTAACTCTTACACTGAAAAGTCATCAATTGATACATCAGATAATGTCAACTTCTTAACAACAAGAATATTTACTGAGTGTAAGCCACAAATATGTTCAAACTAAAAGAATATTCATATTGTGTATTCATGATGATTTATACAAGAATTTTAGAATAGAAATTATTTTGATGGTATCGATATGGATCCTAAACAAAATTGGCTCTGAGCAAAGAGAGTCATCCCTTTGAATTCATTGCCACAACCACCGGGCCCTGTTTCATAAAACTAGTTATATATAACGACTGTCACAAGACATATGACCAATTCGCTAACAGCCAATCAAATGCAAGGATTTCAGTAGCTTATAGTATAGTATTAATGACTGCTTTAAGAGAAATAGTTGTTTTTATACGCTCAAGGGAAGGTTAGAATTGTGCTATTACCCGAGGCGTGCCGAGGGGAATAGCCCAATTGTAACCTTCCCGAGAGCGTATAAAAACAACTATTTCTCGAATATTAAAGCAGTCATTAATACTTTTATATGCCAAAAAAAAATAGACTAAAAAATAAAAAATAAAAAATACTTTTTTTTTGTCGAAGGTGAGAGTCGAACTCTTGCGTACAATGAGTGATGCATCATTAACCAACGCCTTACACCACTCGGCCATCGCGTGCTGTTAAATTGCTTGGCAGTTTTGTACAATACATGTATATACATTAAAATGGATTGAAACCGGCTTCGGCGTGATGAATGCTTCGCAAAAGCACCCTTCTTTTACTTTTGCAATGCATATTGGCATGAACTTAGATCAAGATCTATCGGCAGATGTTGTTTTTTTGTTTTTGGAAGTTTATTTTCGTCTTCATGTCAACAATGCAAGATAAAATTGTCGGTAAGATCGATCGAGATTCAATTGTATTGAAATTACCGACCAATCCTTCGCACACATACGGTATCCTCCATCGCTCAAACCATTTTTTAACATGTAAACCTATGGGGTAACCATGGAGGCTGACCAACTATTTTTAATAACCATGGTTATTAAAAATATTGAAATGTTTTAAGCATGGTTACCGAGAATTTTACAGGAACAGTTGAAGTTTATGAATGCAATTTCGACCAATCAGATGGCTGGATTACTTAAGTGAGGTATATAATAGCTTATAACAATTATTGTAACTTGTTTTGATAAAATGTTTTATGAAACAGGGCCCAGATCCACGTTCAAGCCCGAGTGTGCATAGCAAAGATGATTGTTGCTTTCTACTGATTATATTGAACATAAATTCATTCTAATGTACATTCTTTCTCGATGCATCACTCACCAACGTCACAAACGTTGCACTGGCTGTGAAGTGCAGTTTGGATGTTCTGGCCTCGTTGGGTGATACGACCTGGAGGTCATAAGGGTTATAGCGCCCTCTTGGGTCATGGCGATTCCGGGGTAATGCGTACACAAACTGTGACTTGTTCTGTGGAATCTCCTGTAAATTAGAAAGTAAGACAATATAAATAGATTTTCCTTTACATTCATTTAACGTTTTACAATAATTTGACAATACATAATATATGAAATAATGGCATATTAAAGTAACAACTACGGAGTAAAAAATGAATTTAAAAAATTGCCAATAATGTGATTGTTTTTCAAATTTCAATGTCAAACTATTATAAAATATAGAAATACATGCATTTCAAAATGTTCGATATGTTCCATTTTGAACATTAACATCATTGTATATTTAAAAATATCAATTTTGAACATTAAATATCATTTTCTATCGTTTGTTACAATCTCCTCTTCTTCTATTTTTTGTCAATTATACCATTAAGAACAATCACTTACATAATGACACTTAAAACTATGAGGGTCTAAAAAATAAAATCACTTTCAATCAACAGAATAGAAAGCCAAACAACTAAACTTTAAAGGCAACTATTACTCTACATTTTTAAAGATACTACCACAGTGGGTCTACTTTAACACACACATGTAAGATCAGAGGTAACCCCTTTCTTAGAATCAATAAATATTAGAGGCTATGAACAGTATTGGCAAGTTTCAGCAATTGCAAAAGTAGGGAATAAATGTGCATTTTCTAAAATACAGATAACTCCTAGAAATTTCAAAACATTTCTTTATGAAGTTGATAACCAATCAATGTAAGGTAATTAAATCTTTGCACCTGTCTTCCATAGTGGGAATCTTGCTATTTATCGCTGAAATTCCAAGAAATTCAACAAAGTGATGTTTGGGGCTTGCCAATAGTGTGCATAGGCTATAAAGTAAGATTCAGATTGTTGAAAATAAAGAGAGAAACCTCCTTCTAGAGAGAAATACTGATCACATCAACCTCTATCATGATTATGGACAATTCATTAATCACTGTATTTGTTACTTTGTTGGTTTTCCATTAAAACATCTAAGTTTCTATTTAAAGAACCAGGTTTGAAAAGAAATGAAGTTCTGATAAGGAAGTTGAGGAGAAGATTTTTAAAAGAATAGACATCACAGGAAAACAAAAAAAAAGAGACAGGCTTTTCAAATCACAAGGTACCTCCAACAAAAATCATCTTATTAATCTAAATTATGTTAACGCTCTATCTAAATATTTCAAAGATTCTAATTACACAATGTGCTACAAAACCAACTGATTAGTTTTTTATACAATCAATTCCCAAATTTCTTGAGTTTTCTCTTTCGGGAAAGCTTTATACCTAAATGTGCAACTCCATAAAGAAGCAAATGAAACTGCACTTCACGATGTTGATCAATAAATTCTAAAACATACATGTAGTTATTATATGAAAGGAGTACTACAATAAAGGCGGTTTCTAAATCAATCATTGGGAAATGAAGAGTATTCCGCACTAGTCTAGATATAAAAATCTACATACACCTCACAAAGAAAAAGATTCACACTAAATTCCATTTTAGGGAGTCAAGATAGTATCAAAATAACAAAGAATGTTGCAAACCACCATCAAATCCACCTTTAAGTTTTCTCTAATAGCTAAACAAAAATATTTTGTTATAAAATAATTTTTTGTCACCACCACATCCCTCCCCCCCCCCCCCCTCCCCTCCCCCCTCCCCCCCCCCCCCCTCTCAAATTCATTGGCAGTGATGGCTACAAAATCATGCTCCGGATTCCAACAAGTTCATTTGCAGTACGCAAATTAGTTTCTTCATTGGTTTGCAACATTCTTTTGATTTATTAAATGATACAGAATAGGAATACAAGTACCAAGTTCAACAGGATACAATGTAGTTTAATAGGGGATAGCATCACTATATACTGTACCTCTAAATACTCTCGCACACCATCCTGGGTCTGGGTTATGCAATAGCGTATTTCAAATATATGACATCATAGCAAGATTGTTTTAATTACATGGTTAAAAAACATCAGTATATGCTCATGATATATGAAATATGAAGAGATATCATTTTATTTGCTTTATTTTGTATTTCATGTATTTCTTGTAGTTTTATTGAACAAAACTAGCAGCACAGTACAATGAGTTAAAACAACCACATGCAGATTTATCTCAATAGAATTTTGAATGGGGTGAAACATTCAAATGTGTAAACATAAATGCAATGTTTGCAATGTATCAATCAGGTTAATTATTATTTGAAAATTTGCAAAGTATGAAAGCATAAACAAAATTGATCTCTCTCTCTTTCTCTCTCTCTCTCTCTCTCCTTCCCCCTCTCTCTCTCTCTCTCTCCTTCCCCCTCTCTCTCTGTCTCTCTCTATTCTGTCTTTCTGTCTGTCTCTCTCTATCTCTCTCTCTCTCTGTTTGTCTGTCTCTGTGTCTCTCTGTCTGTCTCTCTGTCTCTCTCTCCCTTTTCTCTCTCTTCTTACGTTCAAAACAACTTGTTGTCAAGGATTAGGTTTCTGTAATTTGAATAGCATAAACACTAAATGCTTGAATATGATGATGAAAATCAATACACTTCAAACCGGTAAGTTCAACTTGTAAGAAATGAGTTTACCTTGACTGGTTCCTGAAGCTTCATCTCGAGAGTTGGGATGACGTCTTTGATCCCCGGTCCGTGACGAGGGAGGTCTATCACAAGACCTAGACCACGCCGCATCTTCCTGATGTGATAGCTCAAGCTGTCCACAGCTGGGGCTGTGTGTAAGAAACAAAAACATTAAAAAAAGATTGTATTATTGATTAGCAAAAAACTATTCAATGACTCAGATGGAATGACAACTTCACTAACAAAAGTAGGCAGAATAAGCTCAGTGGCATGATTCACACCTACATGTACATACATGTATGTCCAGATGAATTTGTTCATAGTTTTGCATTTGGTATGGATTAAAGACAAACTAGATGGAACTTCAACTGCGCGCAGTCGAAATGATGCCTCCGTCATAGAGCAATTTTACAAACCAAAACAGAAGAAATTGTTCAAATTCAAGTTCAATTGTAATCCATCTGTCAGTTCTAATGAGAATGCGTTCACAAGCTATTTTTGCATACATAATGAGCTCATGACCTTTGATCTCATGACCCAAGAATCTACTCAGTTCATTAGCTCTGCAAGATACATACATGATCTAAGTTTGGCAGGAATTCATCAATCAGTTCTTGAGATAACGCGATCACGAGCTGTTTTTGCATACATAATGAGCCCTATGACCTTTGACCTTTGACCTCGTGACCCCAAAATTTAATCAGTTCATTGGCTCTGCAAGATACATACATGACCAAAGTTTGGCAGGAATCCATTAATCGGTTCTTCAGATAACGCGATCACGAGCTGTTTTTGCATACATAATGAGCCCTATGACCTTTGACCTTTGACCTCGTGACCCCAAAATCTAATCAGTTCATCGGCTCTGCAAGATACATACATGACCAAAGTTTGGCAGGAATCCATTAATCGGTTCTTCAGATAACGTGATCACGAGAACGGGACGTACGGACAGACGTACGGACGTACGTTACGACGTACGGACGGACGTACGGACGGACGTACGGACAACCCGAAAACATAATGCCTCCGGCTACTTCGTAACGGAGGCATAAAAAATAGGAAAAACCTCAGATATTGTGTTATATTGTAATCTATTGTGTTATGTTGATGGCAACCACATAAAATTATGTAGATGGGACCATCTGTAAAAACCACATACTTGTAATTGTTTCCAACAAACACAGTTTCTCACTAGAACCTGTACGTACATGTAGAAACCTAGTTATTTTTTTCCATTCATGCAAAAGTTTGACTAAACATGAAATATTTGGGAGAACAACAAACGGTCCTTTAAAACATCAATAAAAATGAGAAAAATCATTTACCAGAACTCTCCTCATTGGCCACTATTAGAAGGTAATAATATGATTTTGTGGAACATTACCTGTATTGTCATACAGATTGGTCTGTAGGTACGTCAGCACAGCACTGGCATCAGCTTGGGATCCCGTAGGAGAGGGGTTCCTGGGAGTGCGGTCCTCGCTCTGCACCGACCCCTCCGAGGGGTCAGGGGTGAACTTCTTCTTGGCGAGCTGCATGAGGGGTGAGAGAGGGGCGATGGATTCCATCCCTGCTGCTGTATCAAGCTGTCTGCTTTCTGAGGGTGTAGGTGCACTTTCTTGTTGACCTCCGACCTTCGCAGGATCGTGTAGAGGAGACTCCATGTACGGGCCGATGCTCTCTGGAGCTGACACAGGAGGTGCAGAGGGTTTTTCTGCAGTCTCGGCTGGAGGATCTGGCTTGCCTTGATCCATTGATTGATTCCTACGGAAATTAACACAAACAACAGCAACTTTAGATTTGCTATTTAGGATTTAATGCCAAATACTCTATATTGCCAAAGCAGTAAACTTTGTGAAAAATCGCACATACATCATGTTTAGAAAAGTCCTTTAGAAAAACATATAAGTAGTTATCTACTACTTATGAAAATGCTTTGCTGTCTTAAATTTAAAGGATTGACATTAATACTCACTTTCATTCTGAAATATGCAAAAATGTATGATCAAGGATTCTATTTAACTATAATATCTGAACTTAGGCTGGTTTAAGTTTATATCATTTTAATATGAAACAAAAAGACTGAATTGAGAACGGTCTGAATTAGTTATTTGCTCATATTAGCTTTACTATACTCTCACAGAACTTAAAGGGAGTGGTTCGTCAGTTTCCATGTACAGAAGGCCATAATTCGCTGACACCAGACTTGGTGGAAATACCATTAATGGGAGTACAAATCTGCACACAGCAAACCGTAAGCCAATCAAAAATTACCCCCTAGTCTCTCGGAGAGTCTTTGGGCCCGCTTCGACTGAGGGAAAAGCAAAGCATTACATAAGGTCTAATGGTCATAAAACTGAAGGCTAACCCTGGTGATAGACAACTCCTGTTATTGGGTAAACACCCGAACAGTGTCAAATTCCCCAAGAGAGCCGAATTCTATGTGTCTTTAAACCAGTCAGGTCACAATAGAGAAATTTGGGTCACAAAGGTTACTTTTCTTATGATCAAGTTGGTTTACAAAGCACAAAACTTACTTTGGACTTTCCGGTACTTTCTGCACATCTTCCTCACTCTCTTTCTTCTTGGCCACCATCTGACGTCTGACCTTAATTCTGGTCTGATCCCTCTTGAAGAATGTGGTCCTGATGGTGTTACCGGGACCAGGTACCCTGCTACCCGATGGAGGCCTCGGGATGGGAGGAAGGGGTGCTCCCTGTACAAAATTACAATATAGAAATATTCAGTAACCAAATTTTCATAGCATTGTATCTTCAATCAATTAACTAAATAACCTAAACACACACAAATTTACAAAAAAACTTGATGGAACTTCGACTGCACGCAGTCGAAATGATGCCTCCGTCATAGAGCAATTTTACAAACCAAAACAGAAGAAATTTTTCAAATTCAAGTTCGATTGTAATCCATTAACAGGTTCTCAGAATATCATGATTACAAGCAATTTCTCATATACATATATGACCCTTTGATCTTTGACCACAAGACCCTAATGTCTACTCAGTTCATTGGCTCTGCAAGATGTCCTGAGTTAAATAGTAATCCATCTGTAAGTTCTAATGAGAATACCTTCACAAGCTATTTTTGCATATATAATGAGCCCATGACCTTTGACCTCATGACCCAAGAATCTACTCAGTTCATTGGCTCTGCAAGATACATACATGATCTAAGTTTGGGAGGAATCCATCAATCTGTTCTAATGATAATGCGATCACAAGCTATTTTTGCATGCATAATGAGCTGCATGACCTTTGACCATGACCTCATGACCCCCAAATTTGATCAGTTCATCGGCTCTGCAAGTAACATACATGACCTAAGTTTGGCAGGAATCCATCAATCGGTTCTTGACATAACGCGATCACGAGCTGTTTCAGCATACATAATGAGCCCTGTGACCTTTGACCTTTGACCTCGTGACCCCAAAATCTAATCAGTTCATCAGCTCTGCAAGATACATACATGACCAAAGTTTCGCAGGAATCCATCAATCAGTTCTTCAGATAACGCGATCACGAGCCGTTTTTGCATACATAATGAGCCCTGTGACCTTTGACCTCGTGACCCCAAAATCTAATCAGTTCATCGGCTCTGCAAGATACATACATGACCAAAGTTTGGCAGGAATCCATCAATCGGTTCTTCAGATAACGCGATCACGAGAACGGGACGTATGGACGGACGGACAACCCGAAAACATAATGCCTCCGGCTACTTCGTAACGGAGGCATAAAAAAAAAAAACATTCCATTTTAAAAAGTATATTCCAGTAAGTGAGAAATCCTAAAATATTATTTCATACAGAACATGTCTTTAAATGTACATTACAAAATTTTCACTGTTATTATCAGAAACATCTCAAATTAGAAGGATTTAAAGGTAATTTTCATCTTTTTTTTAAAAGATGTAATCAGGCGCTTTTCTTTTCTCTTTTTTAAATTTTCTCTTTCCGTCTCTCTTTTTTTTTTCTTCACAGTTTACTGCCTAAATTTCTATTTAATTTGGTATATTTTCCTCTCTCCATTCCATATGGGCACAGAATATGTAAAAACAGAAAACAAACCTGTTTGTCTTTCAGAGAATTAGTATGGCCATTTTGTTGGCCATTCTGTTGGCCCTGCCTCGCAGCCTGGAACACCTGAGCATCCTGGGGTCTATCATACAGTCTCGCTTTCAGGTCCAGACTCTTCTTCCTGGCCCTCGAGGTGGGCTCAAAGAACTCCGGCTCCGTCTCAAAGTGCACCGTCTTCTGCTTGGTGGTGCGTTTGTGGAAGGGCGTGATCGGGGTGACCGGCTTTTGGGGAGAGGCTAGGTTGTGCTCCTGAAGGAGCAGGGTGTAGTCGTCTAAGGAGCCAGTCTGCAAGGCTGCAGGAGCGCTCTTGGAGCTCCTGGCGTTGGTCTCCGACACAATGATGAGCTCTCCCTGAGACTGCTCAGGGGTTATCTCGCGGGAATCCTGGCCTTTCGGGGGGGATTGAGAGTCATCGCTCACATCATCATAGGAGGAGGCATAATTTAGTGATGCCATCGTGCTCCAACTGCTAGTTTTCTCTCTTCATTTTGGCAAAATGCATAAGATTCCTGCAAAAATAAAGTGATTAAAACTACTTGTAAATTTTAAGCTTTCAAGTTGAAATTTAAAGTATTAACATTTTCTTTCAAATTAACGACATGTACATTTCTTCAAAAGTCTGTAGGTATTTTGTTAATCTAGACCAAGTTAGAGACTGTACACATATCACAGACAATAATAAAGACTGCACAATATGCAAGGCAACATATATGATATGCTACGGTACTTGTGGCTCAGTTAGTAGCATGGCAGATTTTTTAACAAACAAATGTGCAATGCTACTAAAAAGCACCTTAGCATATGTTACCTTGCATTTCATGCAGTTATCCCACAGACAGAACTTCTCTCGCAATTGGGTGGGAAATTATGAAAATATCGACAAAAGATCAGCAAATTTTGCAGTCATTTGCGTCCGTTCCCAAAAAATATTAACTTACCGACGAGGGTCTGGAAATCTTTGTTTTGAGAGCAGATGTCATCAAAGTTAATGTGAGTAAAAAGTGGTACCAACTGATTGTATGATATGCCTCGATAATAATTTGATAATATTCAATGATAAAATGTCCTTTTCAAATCACATTGACACTGCTTGCAATGCTGCAAACCGGAAATTAGGTATCATCAAGCGTACTTTTTCAACTATGGACAACAAGGGACTCACACAGTTATACAAGTCAATTGTGAGACAGGCACTAGAATACTGCTCTCCCGTGTGGCACCCTTAAAAGAAGAAACATATTCTCAAAGTGGAAAAAGTTCAACGTCGTGCAACTAAACTCCTTCAACCTCTCAGAAGTCTTCAGTACAAGTTATGGCTAGAGCAACTAAAATTGCCTTCATTATCATAAAGACGTCATAGAAGCGACATGCTACAGGTCTATAAGATAATGCATGGAATCGACGACCTCCAGTCAACTAATTTCTTTCATCGTACCACTGTCACAGTAACAAGAGGTCACCAGTTCAAACTACAAAAGAAACATGTAAAATCTAAAT
Source organism: Strongylocentrotus droebachiensis (assembly GCA_035222895.1). NCBI lineage: Eukaryota > Metazoa > Echinodermata > Echinoidea > Camarodonta > Strongylocentrotidae > Strongylocentrotus > Strongylocentrotus droebachiensis. Next base: position 759,284 of record JAVYIG010000203.1, read on the forward strand.
TGAGGCAGAGCTCTTTTTCACAGAGAGTAGTAAATGAATGGAATGGTCTCCCATCATATGTAGCAGAAAGTCCATCACTCAATTCTTTCAAATCAAATCTTGACAAGTACTGGTCACTGAAGAAGGACAAGTTTAATCCTGATGAACTATTCAACTGTCCATGTTTATCCGTAACTGCACAACGCCAAATTCAAGAGTAAGCCACTAACGGACGGCGAGGGGCAAATAAGTTTTGTATAACTTTTTGCCTACTTCCAAGGTATGACCAAGGTATGACCAAGGTTAGACCGAAAACTTCAGTCTCTCTAATCGTCGGTTGTTCCACTGAGACTACGTCTGGCTCCACTAGACCTTCGATTATAGAGACTGAAGTATGGCCTATCGGGATTGTACGGGACTGTACGGAACAAATGGTTTGGTTTCGACCGGACCGCGATGAATGAGATATGCAACAAGATTTTCACTCTTTACATCCTCATAACTGCTGCAATTATAATTAAAATTAAAAATAACATATATATAGCTTATTTGACTTACGATAGCTTGCTCAGTTAGATCCTAAATTAACTTATGATTAATCTGAGAAAGTCTCGTCGTCAACATTATCCGTCTTGGTTTTAGTTGATGAATATTCATTTTTTCTTTTTGAACGTCCAATAGCTACCGTAGCTACGTACGAGTCAGCCCGGCTTGACGAACGAACTCCCACGAAAAGAGTGCTCTGATTGGCCATTGGCTATGTTTTGGTAGGTTGAACCGGAAATATATCGGCCGCCAGGTAATAGTTTGAATGCATGAACGTACTGCTTCGCGGTTCTGAGATAAAATTGGATAACTCATAATAAGCAAGTCCGTAAATTTCACATTCTATAATAGGTTAGCAAATTTTGAAAACTGTAATTAGGAGGTATATATACCGACCTAATTTACATCTGATTTAGAAATCAGAAAATAAGATCTAAATAAAGAAAATCGGGGAGGAAATGTTTTGAACGAAAAGATGTACATTGTTGGGTTACCATCTGTATTGGGGAATGTCAACAAATGTCAGTTTTATTAAAGAAATGACCCAAATCAGATGGTTATTTCTGTCTAGACCAAGGTATGCCTCAGAATTATGCAATTACCTTATATTAGATGGATCACATTTTTTGATAAATCAGCTGTAAACCCTGTGCGCGAAGTAAGGTCTCATTGTTTCAATTACTTTTTTGTGAGTTGCAGCGCGCACGCTGATCTGACATCAAATCAAATGTTGAGATCGCGATATCTCTTGAATCCTTTGAAAATAAATTTTCTTGTTGCACCTATTTATAGTCCAAAACCTTGCCGTCCATTTGGTAATAATTGAAAGAAATAAATTTGTGTAGAATAAGAGATAGACTAGACCTAGATCTATCATGGATCAAATTATCACATTTCCTAATAATAATTTCAAAACACTCTCCACAAACTTTGTCTTTGACCCCATCATCCATGCTTGCATGAGATCAAGAAAAGGGAGAATAATTAATTCTTTCCATCGGCACTGCCGTTGAAGGTGCCATGGAGTTACAATCTAAACAAATTAAGTTGACCGTCTGCGTCTGCAAACTGCCACAAAAGTTCAAGCCCGCGCACCCGACAAACACCGCACGGTACCGCAGCGAGTGTGCGCCCGAACTTACGGGCGGGGAAACGTTCGCCTTTCCGCTAATTTCATCACCACATTCACTCTTCTTTTTCTATCTCCTACATTTCAACTATCTAAGTGAAACATTTACAATTTCACACAACTTCACTCTGCTGCACAACTGGTATCCACTGCACTGCATTTTTTTAAACTCAAACGAACAAACGCTTACCTTTCTTCGCAAGATCGTTCGGTGCTTTATTTTACTCGCAACGGTCCCTGGAATTTTCGGTTGTTTGGACCGCCATCTTGAGTTAGCTTGACAACACTAGCCTTAATGTAGTCGTCTTTAATTGATTAATAGAGGTATATGCTGATCAAATTGTTGTATATGGTTTTTATATTTAAATTGTAAGTTATTTTATGCTTTTTAAATTATATTCTTAATATATTTATTGAATATCAATACATAAATTGGGGCAATATGATTCGTTGATATCCCTGTAATAATATAGTATTACTTGATCAAGACTAATTCCGGGAAAAGAATTTTGAGGGCTTGAAATATTATTTCAAGAGAGCAACTTTTCATTGCTGTTCAAAAGATCCATGTCTTCTAAAATATAAATTGACCAGAAACTGATGTTTGAATATTTGATCAAATAGGAGTAAAAATAAACAAAAATATAAGATAAATGCATCAAAAACTGATAGATACGATCTGTGCATGGCCCATTATTTTTGTTATGCGAGTTCAAGCAGGCCAATCATCTGAACTAAATGAAAAGAACTTGAAGCGAAAACCGTGCCTTAATAAGTTATTGGTTTCTGTTGAGTGAACGAGCCATATAGGGTAAGGGTCTCTGAACCATCCTCCCTCCACCCTTAAAATGAATAGTAAACATTTACTTCCTTCGATGGCATATCATAGCACCCACCACCCCCTCTATGTTTGTGCATAAGACGGATGCCAGTACATAGCATGTAATTAACTTCAACTTTTTTTCAATTTACAATGGTGCCCGGAATTCGGCGTCACAACTCAGCCCGTTTTTTAGGGGAGGGGGGGTAATGAGGGGGGAGGGGTCATGGGGGTCATGGAGGCAGGCGCGGATCCAGGATTTCTTAGGGCGGGGGCCCAACATTTTTTTTTTTTTGCTCCCGAAAATTTGAAAATCGCGGCGCCGGCCGAAAAGTCGCTCAGTGGGGGGGGGGGGGGGGGGGGGGGGGGGGGGGGGGGGGGGGGGGGGGGGGGGGTAAGCGGACACTTTTTTTTTTTTTTTTGGAGTCCAAAAAAAAATCGCAACGACTCAGCCAGCCGAAAAGTCGCTCAGTGGGGGGGGGGGGGGGGGGGGGGTAGTGAGCACATTTTTTTTTTTTTTTTTTTGGTCCTCGGAAATTTTAAAATTTGCACCCCCCCCTTGAGCGCCAGGGGGGGGGGCCCAACCCCCCAAAAATGTAAAAATCGCGTGATTTTACATGATTTTTTTCTCAAGGGGGGGGGGCCCGGGCCCCCCGGGCCCCCCCCCTGGATCCGCCACTATGATGGAGGAGTCATGGGGATAGAACATTCCGAGCAAATTATCATCTATAAACATTTTCACATTTGTTATATGGTTTGGTTTGTTTTACCCGACTGCTAAAAAAAGCATGTGCATGCTTCCAGGGGATCGCCGACTTTTAAAAGTCCGAGGGACTTGGTAGTGATGATTTAAGCCCTTACCAAAGGGCACTAGCGCATCGACTTGGTTTCGAACCCTCCAGTTACGAGACCACTGCTCTACCACTAAGCCATCGCGTCTACTATGGCATTGTACGTCGAAAGTAGTCTGGAAAAAGTTCGGAAAATAATTTATTATAGCATTCATTGAAATAAACCATCCCATTAAACAAAAATAATATGTGTGCGCATTTGTGTTTTTCAAAGATACTTATCTCAATGAATGATACAAAAACAGAGAAAAGAGAGATAGGGTAAAGGCGGAAAGAGAGCCTCGGAGTGAGAGAAAGTGATATATATATATAGAGAGAGAGAGAGAGAGACTCCGAGTGAGAGAAAGTGATATGTATATATATATAGAGAGAGAGAGAGAGAGAAAGCTTGAAGTTACCAAATTCTAAAACTCATTTATTAAAGAGGTGAGATACAATTTTAATCCATAACAATTTGCCAAATTTCGTCATAATTGGAGTCAAAAACAGAATCACAGTATTCACAAATAATACGAGAGTAACACAATACATGAAATAAGACAAATAAATATCAGAACGTTAATCGTAATATGATAATGAAACATAAATACAGCAGGAATGCAGGCAGTCACAAAAGTTTTTTTTTTAATTTCAAACCTCCATTTAGCAAAAATGAGTTACCAGTTAGTATTCTTCTTTGGCTTTACGGTATTCAAGATCTTTAGTTCTAGCACTATAAGCTTTAGAACCTTGAAAACTGGGGAATTCTTTTTGAAATTGGCACATATAAATATAATATTTAATCAGAAGAAACCAATATGCTAGATTTATCTTGGCCATGACCCCTATGTGTTTGTCACATAATTATAGACGTGTATAATCAGAAGCACTGTATTTGACAATCGAGATATTCGCCTTGATTTAATTGGTTTTAAATCAAGGGGGGCTAATTACCCTATTGACCCTCCAATAATTAATTACCCTGGGTATTTCTACCCGAAATTCCATTCAATCTGCCAATCGAGCTCTGATAGGTGCAGAGCGCATGCGTACAAGTCGCGCTACAATAATATTGTGACCTCATGTTGCTACGCTAGGCATATCCTAGCCTCTTGTCGATGCCCTCGCGCTGTTGGAGTCTCTAAATTCTGACGAGCGAAGCGAGTCAGAGAAACCGAGGCGCTTGCGCTGAGGGCCTCTTGACAAGTGATCTGAATTATATATTCATGAGACCAGATTTCCTACTGAATTATGCATGTCTAGACCGCAGCGATTGTGTGTGTGTAGGTGTGAGTTCGGGATTGCCCAACTAGGCTAGTCTGCAAGCACAGACCCTAATGTGGCACTTCATCAAAAAATCATTGTGCCTTGAGAGAAGCCTTGCCCAGCTATCTACTGGTACCTACTGGTTGTACCAATATAGGTCAGGAGCAGCTATAGTACGTGGCATATGGTAGTCTTATAGTGCACACTCTCTTTTACGACTGACCAGGGTTTGTGCTTGCAGACTACAACTATGCGGCCAGTCTCGCTCTCACGGAGGAATTCGAACAGAGCGGTAAATATTACGTCATATAGCTCTCTCTGATTGGATGACTTTCACCGAACTCTGCTGGGTCGGAATATTCGCCAAACAAAGTAAAACATAAGAAATTCAGATCACTTGTCAAGAGGCCCTCAGCGCAAGCGCCTCGGTTTCTCTGACTCGCTTCGCTCGTCAGAATTTAGAGAATCCAACAGCGCGAGGGCATCGACAAGAGGCTAGGCATATCCACGCTCTAGCTTTCACTGGGTAGAGATTTACTGCGTTCTGATTGGCTTAAAGTTTTCCTCGATGACGACATAATGGTTGGTATGGATGCTCGTTGAATGGTCTCTTTAGACAACAAACCGTTGCGCTTTGTGTTTAGTTTTGATCTAGCCTCCGGGTGCACATGTTGCTTCTTCTGAAGTGCTTTCGAAACTTTCTTCATTGAATCAGCGAATTCAATCACGTTCTTCAAGAGAGATTTCTCCCGAGATTTCTACTTTGTTATCAGGTAATTCAGTCAAACTTCCCTCTTTTTCACATACTAATGGATTGGAATAAACTGAATAGTAAAATATAGTTACCATAAAATTCCAATTCTCATCAATTTTATCATAGGTGTTGTTTGTATTTTATCCAAAGGCCAATGTTACGCGAATTTAATGATATACCTAATTCAAGTTTAAATCCAGTATGACTGGTAAGCCTAAGCCAAATTAAGAACAATTATGTACTGACAAAAAATCAAAGAAATATGGATGAAATAAATGTGATCGAATTTTTCAGAACCGTTGCTTAAAAAAATAAAGATTCATTCCGGAACTGAATATTAATTTGTTCGTAGATAAATCGTAAAGTCTCTGACAATGGTAGACATCGGTATGTCAGCTCAAAGAAAGAGGAGGGCTCAACGGATGGCAAATCGTCGTCAAAGACTAGCCCTGGGACCAGTGTCCGACCACGGGGATGAGATCCTTCAAGCCATTGAGATAGTCAAAGCCGTACTGGTCAAAGCTAAGCAAGAAGCCCAAGCTTACCCCGGCGGAGATTTCCCCCAGGAGTCGAAAGACCAGCAAACCGACTCTTCTGCAATCTCAACGTTCATCCCAAAACAGAGGTGCAGCAAATATTTCTCTCTTTTCCCCCCCCCCTTCTAAACATGTAAATTCGGAATTCAATTTGTTTATGATACATAAATGAATTACCGTCGAGTAGAAAATGTTGTTATTAAGAATAATGATGCCCACAATATTTGAAAGCCATCATGCATATTGATGAGTAAAAAGATCTCAATACATTTTTACATGAAATGAATTCGATGATCATGCACTTAAGAATCTTCAAGTGCCTTAGTATCCACCCTTAACACACTTATATTCATTTAAAAGAGAAACCTTTTGATTTTGGTGGCATTTATTTATAACCTTTTAGTTTAAAATTTCTTGTCTCTCTTTTTTCAAAACAGTTATTCTCTTGAGCCAGAGATATCGGCCCATCAGAACAAGAGTGTTGATGACGAGGTCATCCACATGCTGCAACCTAAGGTCTCATGTCAGACTCTCATACTCGATGACCTCGTGACCTTTGACATGGGATGGACTGTAAAGGTATGAAAGTCAAAGTTCTTTTTTTTTTTGTAATAGAAAAGTTGCACCATGATCCGTGATGGCCTAAAGAGAGAGATGGAGGGGGAGATTTGTTCGCAAGAACCGATATATCCACTGAAACATTGGATGGATTTAGTCATTTTTTAAGTCCTCATTAAAAGAATCCCTCAGAAGTTATAGAGTGTAAGCTAAATTATCTTGGGAAACAATATTAATTTTCATCCCTTCTCATCGATGTTGGAAAACTGATGACAAACACATGGAATTTATGGCTCTCTTATATAAAGTTTTGATCATAAGAAGCTTGATTTAAATTTCAATATACTTTTTTCTCCTCACAGAGCATCATTACGCTCAAAGAAATTGGAAGGGGCAGCTATGGTCGGGTTGTGATAGCACGTCATCGTTCCACAGGCGTTCCTCTTGCCATCAAAGAGCCGTCATGGTCAGACGACTTCGCCTCGCCTGGTGAAATGGTTGAAGAACTCAAGGCAACCAGGACCAGAGCAACAAAGGAGGCAATTATC
>JAVYIG010000204.1:0-35000 GCA_035222895.1 Strongylocentrotus droebachiensis
CCATTAACGTTGCCATTGGAAACGTTAGTTTACCATCTTCTTTTCTCTCTTTCTGTTTCCCTCTCTCTCTCTCCCTCTCTCTCTCTCTCTCTCTCTCTCTCTCTCTCGCTCTCTTTCTTTCGCCTCTCTATGTCTTCCTTTCTCACTCTCGGCTCTTATCTCTCCTCACTTTTTATCTTTCCCCTCGTATTAGTATTCACATCTTTTTTCCCATTTTTGCCTCCCTTTTCCGCTCTGCACCTCCCTCTGCACCTCCCTCCGCACATTTATCTCTCCTTCATATCTCTTCGATATCACGTGAGTGGACTTACTAATTCAATGTATACTCTTTGTTTTTATTTTTGTGTTTTTGCTATATTTCTATTGTAAATTCTTTGTTTATAATATTATCGTATATACTGTATTAATCTAGTTGTAAACTGACCCCTTGTAGACCAATTAATAAATAAATAAGATGACGCAATTGAATTGTGATCTGGAATGATGATAGTGCCGTTGATCAGGTTAATGGTCTTGATTATGTTGATGATGATGATGTAAATGACAATAATGACTTAGTCACGATGTTGAGCCCAATCATGATGATGAACGTAATGATGTTGATGATGTGACAACGATTGTTAAGTAGGTGACTGTGTTGAATTGGAGATGGTAATGGTGGTGAAAGTACATGTAGTTTCATGTTATTATCACTATTATTATTAGGGGAGGGAGAGAGTGGAGGAGGGAGGGAGAGAGTAATTGTTTCAGTTGCCACCATGTGGGGATTGTATTTCAAAAGTTACTGTGCAGGAAAATAATATAATCGTCATTCATCTAATAAACACATCCAATTTGGAATTGAACTAATAAAACTATCGAAAAAGATTTGACTGCCTTCGATATCAGGGTTTGGAATAATTCAAATCAAAAGTATGACGTTGTTCTTTCTTATCCATCGTGTTCTCAGAGAACTAATCAATCATGAACGCATGTCTTCTTTGTCGGGATGATACGACCTGATCATTCTCATCATGAATGTTGACGGGCTAGGCAGCAGTCTATCCAAGCCCGGCGCCCGACCTCCCGGCGGCCATTTGATTACCCATACCGACGACTCACGTGTCACCAGTCGTTGGATTTCTTCATTAAATCCTGCAATAGTGAGAAAAAACAAGTTCGAATGTGTTTTATGGAAAGAAATAATGCTGTAAGAAACACATTATTTATGGATGCGTTTTCAAAAAGAAAAGATATCAAGCCAAAGTAATTCCTGAAGCAATGACTTCGATTTCGAGCATTATTTTCCCTCTTTTCGCGTTACCTCTGTTTATTCCTTAGAAAAGAAGTATCGGACTCTTATTGTATTCTTCCTACTGGCATGAAAATTCAACAACAACTAAAATGTTGAACATTTTCCGGTATAATTCTTCTATTCGTTACTTTTTTTTATTTCCGATACGAAACAAATTGGAAATTTTCAAGGGAGTAGAAACTACAAATGGGAAAATATCGTATGTCTGACAGTGCGGGAAAAGGTTGAAAACGTGACATTACAAAGATAATGTGCATCTCCATCGTAATGCTAACTTGACCAGAATTAAGATTAGTCTTAAAGTAGTGACACAAAGTGCGAACGGGTAAATGCTAGTTAAATGCTCCATTTCATCAATGTATTAGGCGCTATAAAAACCCGGAATATTATTATCCACTTATTTCCAGATCATAGCATACATAGCTTAATCCACAACTAATTGGACGGCAGCGGCCACCTGCCCTCCACCCATCATCTGTAAAACCACCGCCATCACACCAGCACCGCCATCTCACCACCACCCCCATTCAACCACCACCACCACATCCCGCCACCACCGCCATCCCACCACCACTTCCATTACCCAACCACCGACCTATTAATCTGATATGTTTATCTGCGCAATCGTTTTACCCTTCAATCGGATAGACATGGCGTTTATTGATGCCAAATATGATTTTAAGATATGGCGTATTATGAAATCAAAAGATGCGTTAGGTTAGCCCAAAGACAGAAAATCTACAGTTTTTAATTCTTCTAACCGTTCTAAAAGGACTTATACTAGTGATAAACTGCATCATGTACCATTTCTTAGCCAGACAGTTCATGCGAAAATGTTGCATATTAATTAAGATTTTACACTTTGACCACAATAAAGAGAACTGATAATCCGTAGTTCATCGGTTTTATTAATTCAAAAACAAAAGAAGGGTTTCTAATTATAACATCACAAAACAACACGTCCCGTGTGTTTGTATTTGCACTATTGAGAAATGGGTGGTATATATATATTACCATTTCTCAAGGAAAATATGGAATCTAAGCGTGCTAAGAAATATAGAATCTATATAATCTTTCAGTCTTTTTTACATTTATTACTTCGATCATTTTCAAAGAGTTCAACAGAAAGTTTTCAGAACCGATCTTCATCTGATCTTACAATTGGAGTGTACGTCATTTCATTCATGTAACTTGTGAACGGAGTATCAACGTTGCTCAATGACTCTCTAATGAGATCTAGTGGCGATCCATGATGTATGCCCCGTTTGAGTGTGTGTTTAGTGAGTAATCTTGGTGAACATGATATAGTGATGACGTCATAAAGGAAATGATTGCTGAAGAGACCACGTTTTGGCGGGAATCTTGCAAGACGAGACGGCTAGAGGTTATGCACTTGCATTTCAGTAGAGATGACGATCATAGCGTGTAATTTACCCAATGTCTGTACAAGGCTTTATGAATCAATATAAAGGGAAGGACTCTGCATAGTCATGTACGCAAAGACGTTTCCGGAAAATTATGTCATCCTCGCCAAGTTGAGCTATATTTAACCCTAAAAAGGCCGGGCTATTTGATGTCTTAGTTCGGTCGGGGGGGGGGCATTATGCCCCCCCCCCCCCCTCCCATAAGATCTCGGCCGCAAAGCGGCCGATTTTCGCGAAAATGTGTACGCATGTCAAGTGAAGTGTAAAGAATACTATGATAATTTCAATTTTTTGAAAAATTCACTCATTTGCATATTTATTACACATTTTTACCCATAAATCATATATTATTCATACACTACATAATTCATTAGACCATTTTTAATAATAATACAACAACAAAAATTGGAAGAGCCAGCTTATTCCTTATGTTATCTCTTGTTTTGATAATTTCTTATGTATTTCATTGTTTTTTTAACTTATGTATTTATTGTTTTTGTTGTTTTATTTCATTTATAATTACAATTCAACTTCTTTGACTCTCAAAACAACCACCTTAACTTTAAACAAGACTCAATAACCCATGTTTGATCAGTTTTTAGGAAAAATGACTTTTCCTTATGTTTTGTACACAAATCACGAAAATGAGCGATTTTCGGGCTGACATGCAAAGACAAAAGGTCATGTGACCTTGTAACCGTAGGTCCGATTTTCAAAAAAAATCTTCCCCCCCCCCCCCCCCGGCCTTATTAGGGTTAAGAACACTTTTTTGTTTACGTGCTTGAATTACAATGTGTGCGCCATCAATGCTACAAACAAGAATTATGAACAGCTTCGCGAGACATAATTGAAAAAAATAAAAAATGTTGAAACTGAAACATAAATCTCAGTATTTTACTAGTTCGGTTTATAAACCGACTCTGTGTATGTCTATAATAACGATTAACTAAATGAAAACTTAGACAAACTTTCGTTGTTATACCTGATTTTGGGCAAATCTCGGCGTCGGTTTTTGTTTTAGTTAAATACTGACCTTAAAGTTTGCCCCTTTTAATCCCCGATGTACCTTGACACCCCTTGTAGGAATAAGGCGAGATACATTTTTCCAAACCTGGCCAAATTGGGATACATTTCACCTTTTCTCCTCATTGAACTACACCGATACTAGATCTAATACAATTAATGATAGATTTGTATAACCATGGACATTACACAAAAGCTAGATCTAGAATTGTATGTTTGTGATGATTGCAGTCAATAATATAAAAAAGAAAACACGAATGACAGCTATAAACATGGAATGGGAGACGAGGTAAGAGAAGGTGTAAACCTTTCAAGAAGCCGGAATGCAATTACATCAAGAACTTAAAGCCTCAAAACTGACAGGATTATCGAGTAGACATTATTTGTATTGGTTCACTCAACCGTTATTAATATAACAAGATGTGGGTAACCAATCGATGATTGGGGTACCAACCCCACAATATTTGGTTTCCCCAAAGAGGTTTCCCCACCAATGCACAGCCAGTTTCGATTTCCGTTACAGAGGTTCACCCGGGTTTCTTGTCCTTCAAGAACTGTCCAAATAATTGTCAAAAGATTTTTAGAATCAAAAGTAAATTAGCATCGTTGAGTGACGTCGTTGAATTGTATTTTGCTTGACAATTTCAACAAAAGATTGATGGATTACAGGGGTCGAAAATCCTCCTGATGTTACTGTTTATAATTAAGAGTGCCTTCAGAAAAAACAGTCTTCGGTGAGTGTTTGTTCGTTTTCCTGGCTTTACAAATGTGAGCCGATGACTGTGTCTGTTAGTAGAGCATTGGCCTGTGATAAGAAGTGGACGTCGTTCTCAAGTGCTAAGGTGATACCTCAAGGTGATGTACACGGACCAAGACTTGTTTCCTTTTATGTCCTATACAAGCATGACAAGCGCCACGCTCGCCTGGCAACTTCGATTAGGGTTCGACAACATCCTACTCAATATCACAACATGCATCTCTTTCTCTGCCTCTTACTTACTCTTTCTTTCTAATTTTCCCTTCTCTCATTCTATCATATCACTTCCCCTCTCTCCATCCCTCCCTTTCTCAATAACCCTCTCCCACTTTCTATCTCTCTTTATCATTATCTCTCTCCCTCTCTCTTTCTCTATCTTTCCCCCTCTTTTTTCCTCTCCATTTCAATCGCTCCACTCACTGCTTATCTTCATTTCCTTCTTAATATGTCTCACTAGCTGTACTCTCTCTCTCTCTCTCTCCCTCTCTCTCTCTCTATATATATATATACATATGCTCTCTCTCTCTCTCTCTCTCTCTCTCTCTCTCGCTATCTCTAAATATATATTTATATATATATATATATATACATATTTCTTTAACATGTATGTTGTTGGTTTTATTTTCATTTTCATAAAAAAAATTGTTTAAATGTCCGTGTTACATCGTATCATCGGAGAACTATCGGGAGAAAACAAACACACACAAAAACAATCCTTCCACAGTTATCACGCACGAACTTATGCAGTAATCATATCTTTCTGCTATGCCTTAGTCAAATCTTTCGACAATTGAAACAAGTTAATTCTTTCTTTAGAAGTAACCATGATTCATTTAATTTGCGCTTGAGGGCGATAGCCTTCATGACGTGATGACCTGATTATCTTGTATTGTTTCTCGAGGTCTCTCCGTAAACGAATACCAAGAAGAATCTAGGCAGCACCCATTTACTTGCTTGCGATGATGTTAACCTCATTTCTGCTATCGCACTTAACGCTTAAATACCGCCAATTGAAGGTTCTCCTTAGAGTGTCGGGTGGACGAAAGTTTTCCAATCACACCGCTAACCGTACCAGTTCACAGTAATTAAGGTTACAGAATGAAGGATGCTCGAGACGTAACGATCGCAAAATGTCTCATTCTTCAACAATTAGAGGTACAGGTATACTCTCACTAGCCTGATTATTTTGTGTATCATTGTTTTAGATGGCGTATTCGTAACAACGACTGCATTATTCTAGAAATTGCCCAGGTTAGCATAAATCAGAACAATACTGTTGAAAATCTAACACCAAAATGTCTATCAATTATTAATCTTTCCTTACTGGCCTATCTCTTGTTAGTATGACCTGGTATCTATTGCCCATTTGTAACATCTGGGCCCCGTCTTATAAAGAGTTGATATTAAAATGTTACACAACTAACACTGACATGCCTACCAGTTATGGTTTTCCTGAAAAAGTATATGGATTCGGTAACAAGTTGATGCCAAAATGTAGTACCGGAAATCTCTTGCGTAACCATTAGGCAAACTTCTTTTCTTAATTTTTTCAACTTCATCCCATGTGGGTATTTTTGAAGAAAAAAGAATATCTCTAAACGTACACCATGGAGACGTCACCAGGAGATGAGAAACTGTTGTTTTGGTAGCTACTCCTCGTGAAACTGAGATGATTATTTCCGATCTATCAATACTAAGTTTCGTCGCATACAATCGTTTCTTCTATTCCTATGTAATCGATTCGCTGCTTGTTTGTCTTTTCTCTGTCACTTAAAAGGATGACATATGCAGGGCGCAATCTATTAAGTTGATTCTTTTGTTTGACTTGTTTCACCTAATTAACTCAATTTTCTTGGTTCACAAATGAGGCCACTGCGAAAATAAATCACCTGACCTCCATCGCTAAACGGAACAGATATCACGTGACTCGTATCTACATGTAAGTCATACTTTCACCGTCTGTGATAAAACATTTTCGAAAGCTTTTGTCAGCCAAACACTGTGAGTTAATCAGTTATTTATCTATTTGATATATTATAATTTACAAAGTATATGATCGTTAGGACAATACCGACGGGTTTCGTTTATTTCTTTTTAACACCTCGGTCTTGGTGATAAAATATATATTCTAAGCAAGCAACTTCGATGAATAAAAAAAATATATAACAAATCAAAGAACAAAATATAGCAGATATCCGTGCACGTACTCAAAATAATGAATAATATCTAAAATTACAATCACTTTTAGGGAATGGATGTAATACCTAAAATATCATGAAATATGTTTTCCATACCGCAGGCAATTTAGCATGAGCACATGGGCTGTTACACACATACACATGGTACAATTTGTATTGAGAATAATACCTTGCAGATATTGGATCTTTAGAATGGCAGATTTCTTATGCATTATTCTGGAGTTATCGAGATTCTTTTTCATTTGTTGTGAATATTACCACTATTGCAATTCCAATTTCATTGATAATTCGAAATATCACGTAACTGACAAGTTTCTTCCGTTTGTGTTTTGTTATCTCTTTCAAACGTAGACGTTTTGTTCTTGCAACATTGGGTCGAATTAGATGTCCGTCCCTCGCCCATCAGTCAACTTTTTCTTTTTTTCTGGGATAATTGATGTGTAAATTTTGAAAGAACTCTGCTGACAGCCACTAAGTAAAGTCATACAACTGTCAAAAGACTTTTACTGACCATTTTACACAATTATTCAGATTATGAGGCGTCCAGAGACACATTTCAAATGTCTGTTTTATCAGCTTCAAGAGATATTGAAAAATCCAAATCACACGTTTGACATCAGCCTAAATTGCAGAAGGGACAAATGAAAATTGTATCCGATTTTTTGTTTTAAAATAACTTAGTTTTATTCAACATCAAGAGCAGCGGAGCCGATAATACATCCTTAAAAAACATGAAGACCTGATCATATTCCGTTAGGTCTATGTCAATAACGAGCCGCAGATATGCTTTTAAAAATTGGCCGACCCGTTCATTTTTGCACCGTAGATATGTTGCAGGAAACATTTAATGTATGATCTGTACATTGAAGTGCGCCATGGCTTATCATTAAATCTAGAAATTTGAAGAAAAAATATCTGCTTTTACATGAGGTGCCAATTTTAATAACTATCACCAACTTTGAGTGCCAATTTTGGTGAAAATAAAACAATAGACATATTTTGCTACATTTTCTGCAACAGCATCCAAAAAAAAAAAAAATTCTAAACCTTTACATTGAGATACTTGTACGGTAAAGGCGAATAGGTTAATGGCTAGTTGAAGATTACTTGGATCTTACGTTCCCAACCGATGAATCATCGTTAGCATCGCCCACGTGATCATTAATGAGTTCTTTAGACGTAATATATCAACATAATTATTTCGCCCATGACGAGATATAATAAATCTGGCCGCCGGCTGTCAACAAAGCTCAATATCGCTTGTTCCAAGGATGTAGGTTCGTCAATACTTTAAGCCGTGTCCATACCAGATCTTACCACCTGATGCAATTATCTTTCTTCCATCGGACAAACTTTCTCCATTGTTCATTTTGTCTTTTAAAAATCCTGACCAGATTCTCTCCAAAAAACTCACATGTTCGTAGTTTGATAAGCGGGACATCTTTCCCTTTATTATTTACAATAATATACTTGTAGCTCTATTGGAAAATAAAGATCCGTGTACACTGATTACAGTTTGACCTATGGTATTTGGTCCACAAAATCAGTAACAAAAATTCAAATTCTTAAAATAATTCTTCACAATGGTAAAACCAAGTGACATAGAAATGAAATGTTTACAATTAACTTTTCATTTTCACAAATAGTAGGCATTTTGAAAGGATTGATTATATTTAAAGTTGATTGACACATGAAAAAAAACATGCCTCAAAGTATCACTATATACGATTTTTAACAGATACATTATGGTATACATCTTACATGTATAAGGGGCTAAGAGGGTTAATCTGTTGAAATATTAAGCATGGTATTCTTATATTAATCGTTTGAACATTAGTGCTTATCCGTTCGGCATCACAGTAGGCCTGTGTATTTAAAGTAGAGCATTTTATTGGTCAATATTAATTATTTATCAGTTTACTGCATTTCTTGCCAGCTAGAATTATTCCTACCATAATCATATAACATATGAAGAACAACGACATGGGTACTATGCTTCAAACTATGTTTTCGTTCGTCATGAAGACATAAACGATTCAATATGCCGTCAAACACCGAAAGAAGGATGGAAGTAGTCGTTATATTCAAGTTTCCCTCGATACGGGATTCAATCAGAACTTCTGATGGAGCATCGACCAGCGCGTATAGTCAAAGATCACCCGACCAAACTCTCGTCACAGAAACTCTCAGTCGCACAACTGGGGGTGACAGAGCGTTCTACTTCTCTGGACATAAGCTGTGAAATAACCTTCCGCAGCCAATCAGGAGCGCCGGGTCTATGTTAGCCTTTTGACAAGGCCTCATGACTCTGGCTATTTTCCACCCCAAACAGCGGCTGAGACGAGTCTAGATACCCGGGGTGAACTCGCGACCGAGTGACGCCTGTATATAAAATGAACCAGTCCAACTCATTTTCGTTCGATGTAGAGGTCAGAGGTCTTAGCCCGTACGTCATTCTTAGTTCATAGTAGACCATGTTCGTATTACGTAGAGTTTACTGTGCATGTGTGTGTGTGTGTGTGTGTGTGATGGATACTATATGCTGACGTCCGATGCGAGGATACGTTCGCTGATTGGACGCTACCATTTCGGTAGAGAATTCCAGTCGGAAACAAAGGTTAACATAAGAAATCCAACCTGGATTGATAAAGGCTACTTGGCTGCTCTACTCACTCTGTCGTTCACTCGGGTTTTCGATATTAGTCTCTTTTTTAGTCGCTCGGCGTCTATCAGACATGTGGCCTTGTTTAAAGGCTAGGTCTATGTCAACTTTCACGTCAGTCTGCATAACTTTCCTGTACCCAGCTACGCCATCATCCCAAAAAATGATACTAATACCAACAAAGACTAATGGCAAATAATCTAATTTGGAAACACTGACCAAAAACGTTGAATTTTGTGAGACATTGAAGAGCCATCAGAGGCGGACACCGATGATATACAAGAAACCATCTTCATCATCATCATCATCACTTTCCGTGTAATATAAATGCAAACGCTATGGGTTTTGTCTGTGCTTCTTCTACATTTTGTCACTACTACAAGGTTGACTGCCTTCGTGTTTTTTTTAGATAGAAGAAATTGTTTCGTTTTTTAATTCACAGTTTTCGGAGAGATATTTTCGTTAAAATAGTGTTTCACATAATTTAGGCCTATTCATCTTATTTCACTGTACTTGAATGCTTGCATAGGTCACTGGTTATTTTCAAACAGGGCAATATAAACCTAGTATAATCCGTTCGACGTCAGGTCAGACATTGAGCACAGCCATGAGTTGGGTCATGTAAAGTGACCCTCCCACATGTGCTGTTTTTCAAGCTTCATTTTTTACTCCCAAGTTCACGATGGTCTCGACGACGTGGAGTTCCATACTCTATGATCACGATCAGTCGAAGTCGAAGAAGCGAAATTATATCCCTACCGTGTCCGCTCTACAAGGAATCCTTTCGATCGCTTGCATCACGTTGCCAAAAGTTGAGAGATTTCTTTCTTTCAATATGTTTTATTCTTTTATGATCATGCTTTTTCTAGGAGATGATTATATCGATCACCGTATGCAAGTAGAATAAATAAATTGCTTTCAGACTTGTGTGACCTGATACACCAAGGGAATTGTATTACGTGTCTTTGCATTGAATAATCGGAGACAACTCTTGAAATTCGGGTGCTGAGTACTTCTCCAAGAGTGAATATCATCACAACAAGCACACTAATCGTGATTCTTTGCTTCCTTTGTTTATGTTTGAATTTTATACGGGAAACAGTTTATGGGACTGTGTAGTAGAAGTAGAAGATATAGTAAAGAAGGAGAGAAATAAGAATGAGAAATTGTAATAGTAGTAGTAGTAGTAGTAGTAGTAGTAGTAGTAGTGGAGGTATAGAACTATTAATAGTAGTAGTAGTAATAGTACGAATACTACTACTACTATTGATAGTATTAGTAGTAGAAGTAGTAGTATAAGTAGCAGTAGTAGTAGTAGTAGTAGTAGTAGTAGTAGTAGTAGTAGTAGTAGTAGAAGTAACATTAATCTATTACAATGCACCGGGGAAGTGTTTCAAAAAGACTAAGATCGACTTAAGTTTGACTTGAACTATGGCAGGAAGATCAAGCCACTGTTTGCTCTCACAATTTACTGGCATTGGTCTCTCAAGGAACGTACGAATCGTGGTCACAAATCTACATTTTTTAATAATTCATTGTTGAAAGAAATACAAACAAATCTTTAGATTTGTGACGTCCCTTGTGATGCTACGTTTACACTATGTTCCCGGCGGCCACGGCAGCCCCGTTTGCCCGAAACGTAGTGCGCCGTGGGATTTAGACCAATTTTATCTCTGGATTCAAGTTTTCTTACGTCTCCCCAAGTTTTCTCACGGTCTACCACGGTATCCGTGACGGGCCGTGGGGGGAAGGGGATGCTGAGTCCCGGAGGCTCCAAGGCGCACTACGGTTGGGCCCGCGTTCTACCACGGATGCCAGAACGTTCCCTCCCGGCCCGTCACGTTCTAATGGGGTCCCTCACGTTTCCCACGTTCTGATCAAGGTCTGACACGTTTTTCACGTTCTGTCAAGGCTTTGTACGGATGAAACGTGGACGCAGGGCAGCTTTGGAGCACGTTTGTGCCGGCGGTATAATAAGAAGGTCTCCCAAGCAATAGCAGTCATGGTATTCTGAGACCTCGCGTTGTGTCAGACCGTAGTAGAACGCAACGCGCCGTAGCGTGCCGGGCGCTTAAACCGTCCCACTACGGACCACCCCCAAGTCTTGTTACGGCCTATTACGGACTGTCACGTTTTGTTACGTTCACCCCGGTTTATTACGGCCTACTAGGTTTCTCATCCGCACCGTGACTGCCGTGGCAATTTTTTTGACAGTTTAAAAATCTGACACGGTATCCACGGCAATCACGGCCTGTCACGTTTGCCCATACGGTCCCCCGCGTTGTGTCACGTTAATCCCGTTTCGTCCACGGTGGCCTGAAACGTGGTTGCCGTGGCCGCCGGGAACATAGTGTAAACGTAGCATTAGACCAACGGTGATACCAGTGGCATGAATGGCATGAACACAGTGGCGTACGCAGGATTTTTTCAAGGGGGGGGGGGGGGTTAAACATTTTGAAATCGGGCCAAAAATTTCGCAACGACTCAGCCCGCCGCTGAATAAGCGGGGGGGGGGGTGGGGGGAGGGGGGTAAGAGGACACTTTTTTTTGTCTCGAAATTTGAAAGTTTGACATTTTGCTCCGTAGGGGGGGGGGGGTTAGATCACTTTTTTTAGGCCAGCCATTGGCATAATTTTTGTTTTTTATTATACAAAAAATCCACAAAAGGGGGGGAGGGTTTTGCTCAAAAATACACATATAATACACACATAAAAAAAACTAAAGGGGGGGTTAATGATCGCGAATGCACTTCAACATCGAACATTTGGGCTTATATTTCGGCTTTTTGCGAATTTAGGTTGAAGTATTGCCATCTAAACCTCTGAAGGCAATATTTAAACAATATTGAATGGATATTTTGCACCCGAAATCCTTGAACCGCAATTTTACCACTACTGGTCAATATCTGTAACTGAAATACCAAAAGACGAAGAGCTGCCCAGGAAGGCAACCCTTTCCCATCCACCCGTTTTTCGATTGCTGGATACGCAACTACTCTTCAACATCTCACACCTGGCATGGGTCGTGATTAATCTCGAGTCTTTACACCACTAAGCGACCCGTCAGCTTAACATTCTAGATTATCGCTTTAAACATTAGAGCACACTTAGTAATCCGGTCAAGAATCTTTCAGCCGAGAAAAGAACATTCTGGTCACATACTATTTTACCAAGTTGGAGAGCATTCGTGCCTTTGCATGAAGGGTTGGAGAAGGGGTGCTTATATATGGATGATACAGACGTACTACTGACAAAGCCTGACATATATTGTAGGAAGAAATTGTCGTTACATTTTCATTGCCCGAGGAGGCCCCTTTCCCATGGTGGGGCCTAGAAAGATAAGGGTTTTCCCGATTGACCTCGTTTTAAATCATATCTGCACTAGTTTGGCCAGGATGGATCAGACCTCCCTGTATGGTCACTGACAGGTGGTTATCGCATCAAATCAGCTCTCAATTAACATAAGAAAAAGGGGGTCATGGGGGACCAACGGTCACCGATTAGGCATTGTTTGCTATATAGAGGGCGCGAGTAGCTAGAAGTCGTGCAGTGGGGCTTAAATTTTAGAGACTGAATGAAAAATGCCACATCTCGAAATCTTTTCCTTTATGTTTTGTTCTCCTCTTCTTGACAATTAGAGCGTTCAAACCCTCTTTTATTGTATTTCCATAGAATGTGACCTTTGATGTTGCAGTCAGATCCCTTTGAACTTAGAAAAGGGCGTCTTGGTTCCTTCTTTGCTTTGATTAATGGTTGTTTAATGCTTGTACGATGTCTGTGCCTTGCAAATGGAAATGGATGGTCGCCCACGGCTGACAACATTCTTATCCACGTTTCTGGCCTGTGGGTGGTAACAATGAGAAGGGAATAGCATATCAGTCGCTCCGAATTGAAGTACGATCTGATTTATAGCCTCTGTACATGAACATGAGTCAGTCGAGACAGAAACTACCAAGACGAATCATTCCCAAGCGGCTTTTCTAGTTTAGATCATATCATATGGTAGAACTTTATAAGGGAGTATTGCGGATTGATTTCCTAATTAATCAATAAAAGCATAACGCATAAAAGAATACTTGATAGTTCTGACTTAGTTATATTTTTTATACTATTCGAAATAGAACGTGACTATTGTAATTCAATCTATTGTACATGAATTTCATCAACCCGCATTCGATATCCGTTGCTCACGAAGGAAAAATAATTATTTTAAATGCTAGATCTCGTGTGAAATTTCCATTATCGCCAAAAGCTTTCTCTACATTCAATTCAATTCAATTCAATTCAATTCAATTCATTTATTTTTCCTCTTTCATCGTTCATATTTACAATGATGGTACATTTTAACATATTCACATATTTATATGCAAATAGATCAATTTGCACAATACAATACATTAAACAAAATAAACATGAAATTGAAAGGGAAGGAGGGCCGACTAAAAAGCAGAGCTTGTAGGGTGTAAGCCCCCCTGTAAAAGTAATTATTATGGATTATTATTTTATGAGAAGAAAAAAACCAATAACAATAACTGATTCAGTAATATAAAAAATCACTTTTAAACGCAAAACATTGATAAATACATACATGTTTATTAAAAGAAACATTCAAAGTTGCATAAAGTCACACTACAAATTATATTTGGTAGGGGGAATGCAATAGCCTAGTAACTATTCAGAAGAATTAAAGGGACTTGGTAACATTGTTCAGATGAGAACAAGTGGTGCTAAGGTAGTAACTTCAATGCTCGATGTACAAATAAAGATAATCTAACAATTTGGAAAAACTGATCTGATCAATTCCTTAATTCTCCCAACTATATTATTACATTTTAGGTGAATTTAAACCTTCACAAAGCAGCGAATTTGCTCTATATACCATTCCACACATTTAAGTGTTGACAAATTTTTTAAAGCCTGTCTTATGTCTTTTTTTCATGAGAAAAAGGTTGAGAAATTCCTAAAATGGTTGGAAGAATGTACTGTTAAAGGTTTTTGCACAGTTAACCATATCTGTGTGGTTTTGGAATTTTGTTCACGATTGTTTGCATGTTAGAGGGTAAGTACAGTAGAAAGAATGTAATAAGTAACATTTCATACAAAAAGTAAGCAGTTTTTCCTTAACCTTCAACAATGTATCGAGTCATTAAAAAAAATGTATTAGCACCCTGTCATGTCCCACTTCACTATGTACCAAATTACACAAGTTCACAAACTGAGTAAACATACATGTACGCCTAAGTGTGATATCAATAACTTGAGCTTGGCGCCGGACGCTTTCCCATTCATACCATCTGTGACACTAATCACCATAATCATCTATTAAGAGTCTCGGATAAATAAAATAATTGTTTATATTTCTACAAAGAGTTTTTAATTGAAGTAGTTTTCGGCGTTAGGTTTTAGGTTTAGCGATGGGTATAGGTTAGAAGTTAAGGGATTTAGTTTGCTTTTAATAATAAATGCCTTGAAGCAATTTTCTCTGTAATGTGACAAGCCATTTTCACGAGATTTATTAATACATTTTTTTAGAATCTTTGTTTATTGGAAGAGGTTATGGTCGTCCACATATTGAGGTTTAACCCATTTTTTAAAAACAAATTATAAGCAAGTGTACGAAGTCGTGTGGTTTAATTATTGGACTGGTGTTAAGAGGCCGTGGGTTCGAACCCTGAATTGGCACGGACAGTATAACTATATCCTCAGGCAAGGCATTGTATTGACATTGTATTACGCCCGACAATTTGATAATACCACAATATGATGCAAACGTCATTGAGGCTAACTTAACATAATATGCGTAAATGGCATCGCTCCTATCGCCCCCCCCCCCCCTCTCGTAAGATAAATATCAAACAGTTATTATTATAAAAACAGGTATCATTCATTAATAGCATTTAATCAGATCTAATATCTTGGAGAGGGAAACATAATATCCGTGTGTGGAATCAGATATCAAGGCCGGTAGCTTGACACTGTCATTGCATTTGACATGCGAGAACTAATACTAATACAACATAGCGGTCCAGGGTAGCATCAAATCATCCTAAATAACCCCGAGCACTCTAGGCATGCATAGTGATGGATAGAATGTGAAGTGGGAGAGGGGGAAATTATCTCCTTGAAGAGAGAGAATCGAATGGATGAAACTAGTTCAAGCAAATATGATAAATGGGATGGGAGTGCCCTAATACAAATTTAGATAGAAGATGGATAATTTACCAAACAAGGAGTTTACGCTGGAGTAATCGGATACATTACTTGGATAAGTGGTGTATGCAAGCAGGGATGAGATGATTGATGTAAATTCGATGAATTTGAATCAAATTAGGATGCAGAGTTGAAGAAGAAGAAGATCGTAGAAGGATAACAAAGGGAAGAATGTTTGGTGCTTCATGCAACCTCAATCCTCCGAGTATACCACGTGATTGATGTAAATTCGATACTCGTCATAAGGGACGTCGGATCTGACTAATTTGAAAACTTGTCAGAGACCATGGAGTATGCATGCGGAGTGCGTCTCACGGGGACTCCCTTATCTAGTTTACACCGTGTAAAATTATTGATATTTTGACAAGATTTGAATGAGAGCGCCAGGGCTGTATTGTATGAGAAAGCTGGATGTACATGGGGGATTGCTCTAGGGGACACCTTACAAGAGGATAAAGTCGGGTTCTGAACTCTGTAGCGCAACGACCATTACTGTTGAGTGTCATACTCCAAGCATGCCAGGTTGAGTAGGACCTATTTGTTGGCTAATATACAAACTCTGATAGTGCCTTGAGAGCTGAACTGTGTTTACGCCACATGTGGGCTTTCGTCATTCACAACTTAATCGTGACAAGCTCAGCTCTTGGGGAAATACGTTTTAGATTGCATTACAAATATTTATATTCTTTTTGTACCGCAATTGTTCTAAAGTTCATGTACGCCTACATCCCACACGACCTACTTTCAGAGTCACAACTTATTATGATATGAAAAATTTAGCTTATATCAAGAAACAAAACCCAAATAATATTAATGGTCATGATTATCCTGGTTTTCATATCATTAGACAGCATCATTAGACAGCACAGTAGGGCTTAGAGGCATTTTCTAAAGAAAGATTCGAAGGGATCTGAGTGGTTGTTAGTTCTCTTGGGGTTAATCATGGTAATTCCTAGTTTTGTTTGTTATTCTAATCTCCCTTATTTTTTAAAGACTGATATAAATCAGCCGGGAGATATTCACAATTAAATGAATGAGAACGGACACTTCCAGAAGAACACAATTTGATGTTTGTTATCTTTGAATAGTTATAGTTTTATCTGAGTTTGGTGATCGTTTGTTAAGCACATATTTTAAATCCTTGCGACGGAGATCAGAATATATCATGAGTTAAGCAATGTATTTGCATGGAGCAGGTCCGTGGTATCCGTAACACAATGCTAGTCCATTTATATTTCGAAATCTACGAGTTAAAACAACTTTGATTTTTAAAAACTCATCAAAAAGGTGAATTGAAAATAAGGTGAATACAAACAAGCATGTAGACGGATATAGGGATGGATAAATCACTCCCAAAAAAAAACACGCACACACACACACACACACACACACACATTTGAGGAAATAGTATAGAAATATTGACTACTGTGAGAGGTATCGCTGTTTCTATAGGCTCAAGGGGACGTTACATCCTGCTATGACCCCTCAGCGCGCCGCCGCCTAACGTTCCCGAGAGCCAGTATAGAAACAGCTATGCTTCGAATATTAAAGCAGTCCATATATCTTTTATAATAATCGAATTCACAAAAAAATGTACAAAGAACTCTTACCTTATCTTTTTCTTGAGTAAAGACTGGTTAAAACATCACAGAAAATCTGAGACACTGTCTGTAAATCTTCGCTTGAAAGTTGGCTGAAAAGGCTGAATGTTACGATCATTCGGGAATCGCACACACACTGCACTCTATTGTATTCGCGCTCGCACAAAGAAAGTTTTTACGCGTAAACCAATGGGGATCTCAGCAAATTGTATTTATGCAGCCCGTTACCCGGGGCAATGGGCATCTTTCCCATAAACTTTCGACCGTTAGACGGGCATGGCTAAATTCACGACTCCAATTTCGAACCAATCAGATAACTAGATTTATTCAACATACTAAAGAGAGGTATATGATAGATATTATTCTTTGCTACGCTTCCTCATATCGAAGACCTACGAGAGTTAAGAACATTTTCACCCACCCATCCCACACTTTCCCCTCCCCCTGTTCCCGCCTCCGTCGAAGATTCACAATCGATACTGGTTTCAACAACTATATTCCTCATGACCTGAGGTTGCAGGTGTCATAGCCTGGTCATAGGGGGTGGTTTTAGGGTCTAATCGGATCCTTGCTGATGGCTTAAATCGGATACCATGATTATGTTACGGTGGAGTAACATTTCCATCCAGTCTTGGTTAGTGATATCCCCTCCCACCATCCCTCCTTCCTCTCTCTCTCTCTCTCTCTCTCGCACTCTCTCTCTCTCTCTCTCCCTCTCTCTCTACGTCTACACCATGTCAGCATTTGCTGTGAATACGGCCCCGGGTATGTTATCATGTATTTTATGCTCCATGTTACATTATCGGAATTTTAAACTTCGATTTTGTTAATGTTGATCTAGTCACCATGGAGTATATACGATCCGGGAAGCTGGAAGAACCCTGGGCATTACATGAGTTCAAAGATCCATCAATTCGTTACGGGGATGCATTCTGCTACCACTAATAAACCCGAGGAGATTGATTGAAGTTTGGAATCCTATTACCATTATTTTTTAGTCGACGACCTTGGCCAACGACCTCAGTGCCTCACCTTCTAGAAAATTGTTTGATGGGAACTTATATGATTTTCACTTTCGATTTCTCTAAAAGCTTATCCATATTTTCCCAACTAGAGATGTTCACCTTATTGTATATTATGTCTCGCTTTCTGGCGGCCTTGTCCTATTTCCATACAAATCAAAAGGATGCTTTTGTTGTGTATTTTGTGGTTTTCAAAATTGTATTTTACTTTTCAAAACGTTGCTTTAGATATAGGATCGTTGTTTTATCTTGATTGAAAGAAAATATACCAAGGTCGACATGCTTCTCCCCCCCCCCCCCCCCTCCCGTGTGCGCTCTCTCTCTCTCTCTATGTATTTCCATAATCTTTGGCGGGTTTTTCACCTGTTTTTCTTGATAAAATATATCTAGGAATCTTTCTCTCACTCTCACTCTCTCTCTCTCTGTTTTTCCCTTTCTCTCGTCATTGACAAAAATTTGTTTGTTTCAGTATTTTTTATATTTCAATAGGCTTTCTTATCAGATCTACATGGGACCTTTTACTTTTCTCACTTTCATTAATTCATTTTTCAAAAGTCTCCATCTAAGGTATTCCTGCCGATCTTGCCTTTGATATAATATGTATTTTACGTCCCCAAGCCCTCCAATTCCTATTTTGAATCGATTGAACATTGATAATCATTTAAAATAAACATTTATCTGCGTCCTTTTTTTCTTCTTCACAAGGTTATTAATTTTCTAACCGATTGATTTCGTAGTTTCCTTCATTATTGAAACAAAATATCTGGGAAGAATCTGTGAGCATCCCAGTAGCTTTCATTGAATTTGTCCATCTTCTGTGTCTTTCCCGTGTCTTCTGTCCTTGAAATGTCTTGTTTTTCTGTTAAATTCTCTCTCACTTTCTATCAAGACGTTTCTCCTCTTCCTCATCCATCATGTCCTTCACTGTACAGTTTGTCCTTGACGTCACAAACGCCAAAGTTGGGTCTAAAATAGCCCAGCGGACTAATTAAACTGTTGAGCGGAAGGCATCAGCTGTCCAAACCATCTAGTTTCGGCCTTCGATGTTTGATAGTTCAACGATCGATACCCAGGGTCTTACGATCCACTACTTCGTATGACAAATTTGTTAGTTGGCTCTTTTTCTATGTTTCTGTTGTTGCTGCTGCTGTTCTTGTTGTTATTCTTGTTACTCTAGCGTTAATCATTCTTTAAAGCTATCTAGTTGGTATTTTTGGGTCCAGCAAGGACGTCTTGATATTAAATGTGTGGTGTGTGTTTTAGCATGTATGTAATTATATGCCTCCAAAGGCATTAGTACTTAACTCATCAAACTTGTAAAAGTTAAGTTATATATAATAATAATCATCCTTGCTTATATAGCGCCGAACACTTACTTTATCAGAAGTATCGAAGCGCTCTACAATAATGCAGCATAATTACCCTGGCTTTAGCAGTGCAGCTGTTACGCGCGCTGCGTTTCAAGGAATAAATTCCTACCAGGTACCCATTTACTTCACCTGGGTGGAGTGTGGCAAATGTAGATCAATGTCTTGCCAAAGGACATTAGTGCGGCGGCGGGTCTCGAACCGCGGACCTTGTGATCGACAGTCCGGCGATGTATCCACTCGACCACAACACCTCTACTATATATATATATCTTGGGAAGATATGAAGCTGTTCTGCGATTAGGAATGTCCGTCTAACTAAGACAAGTGAATGTGACACATTTGTCCGATCAATTACATCATCACGATCCTTTTTTCCGTCAATCCTTATACTGTTTTGCAATAGTCTTCACGTTTCTTAAGTATCGTTGGTTTAAACCCCCCCCCCCCCCCCCCCCGATTCTTGAAATACTAGACGTTCTGCCTTTTATTGGTTTTGAAACGTGGGCCCCGTCTTACAAAGAGTTGCGATTGATATAAATTGCAAATATTAAAGGTGCGATTGATATCAACTCTTTGTAAGACGGGGCCCAGGTGTGTCATAGCTTGATATTATAATCTAATCTAAAGCAAACCCGTTCTTTATATATAAATGAATGTGCTTTATTGAGACGATCATGTGATGTTTGATGTGGATTCGACTATCAAACTTATCATAATTCCTCAATTAACGAATAACATGCATTCTGAAATATTGCTTGGGTATCTTTAATTATGATTTATATCTCCATTTAGACCATTACGTAGACTAAATGTCGTCTCTGAATTTGGTAATTTTAGTCACATTCTAGTCTGCTCAGTCGCATAATGACTCTTTCTCAGGATATCAATTTATCAAGCTTAACTGATAATTGGTAACATATTAACATAACTGATAATGATTGCCGTTGCTACTTCAATGTATTAAGAGGACTTTGATTTTTGTTTACCCCATTTTTATTTTAAAGGAATAAGGTTATGTAAGTGGTTATATTAACTAAATTCTGCATGGCTATTAGCTTTCCCCTTCCCATTTCTTTCAAACCTTGTAACTAAAGTTGGCTTTTGGAAGGAATGTAATCACAAGAAGATCACCAAGTTAAGAAAAGCCTTGACAAAAGAGGAGCCTGATGGGTGTGCTCGAAATTTACCCTTTAGACACTTTAATGAAACTAAGAAGCTGCTGCAAGCGTCAGTCCTCCGTGCTTGGAATAAGAGTAGGACTAAACAATGGGATGTAGCTAGGATTCAAGTAAAAATCTACTGAAGACTAAAAAGAAAACCTTTTACGGAAGACCTGGTTAACCTATCACTCATCGTGCACTCGTCGTGATGAGGAGAATAATTCGATTCACTCCTAGACATAGTAAGGAAGTGAATTGTTGCGGAGGAGAGATGTCAGAACAGTTTTACACACATTAACGTATCCGATGTCGTCTGATTATCGATTTATGCCGACTGCAGTATGAAGTTCTCATCAAATTGAATTTCTAGTTTCATGACCCCACACGGTGTCAAATAAACGCCTCTTCTCGACCAAAAGATATAATACTGGGTATATATAAAAGATGGAGGATAGAGTGATGTCGAAAGAGAGAGAAGGGGAGATTGGACACGACTCAGAGGAAACCTGGTCACAATACAATTTTCACGCCATCGGTATGAGCTAGCCACTGCTTCCGCTGTCAGTACAAATGCTATCGATTTTGATACCATGATTCAACGCTATCATTTTTTTCTCGATTATGTCGATGGTAAACATCAGCGTTGCCAAAGTAAAGTTACACAATATATTGAATGCATGTCTCTTTACAATAACCTTCAGTCAGGTGAGAAGCGCCAGTCATCCGGATATCGTAGCACGAGGAAAGCAGATTGTAGACCGAAGAGAGGAAAGAGAGGTAAGCAACAAATAAATGACAGACAGCGATGGGTGACAGTCGAAGGAGGGTAAAGAGGACTGAAAGAGATATGGAGAGAGCGGACAAAGGCAAGCGGTAATGAAATTGAATCAAGGTTGGTCGAGCACCCCCACCGAGCCAAATCAGATTACTCTCGTTTCTGCGTGCTGGGGACAGCGTCGGCTTGGCTTGTATGTGAAATGAATACTGTTGCAAGACGGTGCTAATGTTTCAACCGCGAGGATACACTGGCCATTGATACCACCCACTAATGAGAAAATGAGCACCACTAGCCATGCCCCTCAAATGTGGGTAAACTTCGTATACATGTTCGGCGATAGTCGTCTGCATTATACGAATTTCTTCAATTTGCCTATAACTTGTCTCAATATATTGTGAAGAAATTAAGAGGGGAGGAATAGCCTTACGATGGATGATTCATGAGCAGGGTTGTATGAGATCCCTTTAAAGCCCCACTGTACTACTTGTAGCTACTACTTGCTCCCTCTATATAGAAAACAATGCCTAATCGGTGCCTATTGGTCCCCCATGTTAATTGAGAGCTGAGTTGATGAGATAGCCACCTGTCAGTGACCTTGCTGGGTGGTCTAATCCCCCTGGCCAAACTAGTACAGACCGCCTTTAAAGCATTGATTGTGAACTATACTGGAATTAAGGAATTACTCCGTATCTTTTTTTTTTAATTTAACACACACGCACACACACACAGAAATGAAACACCTGTCTTTTTAAGACATCGCAGCTCTGATGGTAAATATTTTAGGGGAAAAAGTGACCGTGTATATTTATTTAAAACTAAATCTCAGGTCAAGACCGAGATTAAGACATCAATAAATCCTCGAGTAAGTCTCAAATACTGTACGAGTGATTAATCCACAACGTTCGACCTGAATCGTGGCATTGATCTTCTCCCTTAAGAACCCCAGGAATTTTACACTAACTTCATCTTATAGAATACTTCTGTCACCTATCGGGCGATATTGAATGTTTCCATAGGCGTTCTTTCCAAAGGTCTTCCGTGTCCACAGCTCAAATTTAGCACGAAAACATTTTGAAAGTATTAAAAAATCAGAATATCGACTTTAATAAACAAAAGTAAGAGATATACATTTATAAGAATTCTTTTGATTAAAGGTATTACAAAGTTTTGGGAAATTCTGAAAAATGGGTGGATAGTGATTCTTTACAATTTTTATATATTTGGATGCCCCTGTGGATGTATTAAAAACACCAGAAATTTAAGCCCCTAAAACATTTCTGCTTTCGAGAAAAATTGAATATAAAGATTTACCGGTGCTCCCGGTAAATTTTGATATATTTCAAATAGCTCCTACGGCCGTACAATGGTAGCTGCGACCATGAAAATCTCAGAGTCTGTAGTTGTGGTATATAATTTCCGAACGAGAATAGCTAATTGGTCGGTTTTAGTCAATAAACATTGTTTTATAGCTTAATTAATATCTTGACCTTGAGAGGGAGCTATTCAACATAAGGTGTTTATTATTTACAATTTCATAACTTTAGAGTCGATTTCGACCGCGACAACGATCACTAAATATTGTAGGATCGTATATATGCTTCCAATATGTTCATTTAAACCAAATTCATGACCCTATACCAAAACTTTGTATTACCTTTAACCGTTGCTGTAAATTTCCAAGTTGTCCGAAAAGCTGCATGTTACACGCTAGTTTGAACGGGTCTATTCGCTATTCATAAGGACCGCTATTCATAAGGTCCGCTATTCGTAAGGACCGCTATTCATAACGTGGAAATTCCCGTACTTCCTGGTCCGCTATTCATAATGGTAAAAGAGGGTCACTATTCATAAAGAAATAAGGTTCGTTAATCATAAGGACCGCTATTTATAACGTGAGATGAGGGTCGGTATTCATAATTAATATTAAGGGTCATTAATCATAAGGACCGCTATTCATAATATGAAATCAGGGTCGCTATTCATAATACGACGAGAGGGTCGCTATTCACAATACGAAATAAGGTTCATTACTTATAAGGGTCGCTATTCATAACACGGGAAGAGGGTCGCTATTCATAATACGAAATGAGGGTCGCTATTCATAATAGGAGAAGAGGGTCGCTATTCATAATAGTAGAAGAGGGTCGCTATTCATAATATGAGTAGAGGTTCGCTATTCATAATAGGAGAAGAGGGTCGTTATTCTTAACAGGAGAAGAGGGTCGCAATTCATAATAGGAGTAGAGGGTCGCTATTCATAATACGAAATGAGGGTCGCTATCCATAATAGGAGAAGAGGGTCGCCATTCATAATAGGAGTAAGGGGTCGCTATTCATAATACGAAATGAGGTTCGATATTCATAATAGGAGAAGAGGGTCGCTATTCATAATACGAAATGAGGTTCGTTATTCATAATAGGAGAAGAGGGTCGCTATTCATAATAGTAGAAGAGGGTCGCTATTCATAATACGAAATGAGGTTCGTTATTCATAATAGGAGAAGAGGGTCGCTATTCATAATAGGAGAAGAGGGTCGCTATTCATAATACGAAATGAGGTTCGCTATTCATAATAGGAGAAGAGGGTCGCTATTCATAATAGGAGAAGAGGGTCGCTATTCATAATAGGAGAAGAAGGTCTATATTCATAAAAAGAAATGAGGGTCGCTATTCCTAATAGGAGTAAGGGGTCGCTATTCATAATACGAAATGAGGTTCACTATTCATAATAGGAGAAGAGGGTCGCTATTCATAATAGGAGTAGATGGTCGCTATTCATGATACGAAATGAGGGTTGCTATTCATAATATTATTTTATAGCGAACCTCATTTCGTATTATGAATAGCGACCCTCTCCTCCTATTATGAATAGCTACCCTCATTTCGTATTATGAATAGCGACCCTCTCTTCCTTTTATGAATAGCGACCCTCATTTCGTATTATGAATAGCGATCCTCTTCTCCTTCAATGAATAGCGACCCCCTACTCCTATTATGAATAGCAAACCTCTTCCCATATTATGAATAGCGACCCTCATTTCGTATTATGAATAGCGACCCTTTTCTCCTTTTATGAATAGTGACCCCCTACTCATATTATGAATAGCGAACCTCTTGTCCTATTATGAATAGCGACCCTCACGTCGTATTATGAATAGCGACCCTCTTCTACTTTTATGAATAGCGACCCCCTACTCCTATTATGAATAGCGACCCTCATTTCGTATTATGAATAGCGACCCTCTTCTACTATTATGAATAGCGACCCTTTTCATCGATTATGAATAATGAACCTTATGAATAGCGACCCTCATTTCGTCTTACGAATAGCGACCCTCTTTCCGTGTTAGGAATACCGACCCTTTTGTAATATTATGAATAGGGACCCTTATGAATAACGACCCCGATTTCGTTTCATGAATAGCGACCCTCTTCTAATATTATGAATACCGACCCTCTTCTTTGATTATGAATAGCGGTCCTTATGAATAATGACCCTTTTCTCCAATTATGAAAAGCGGACCTTATGAATAGCGGTCCTTATGAATAGTAGACCTTAAGAATAGCGGACCTTGTGAATAGCGGTCCTTATAAATAGCGACATTGACCCGTTTGAACTACTTCTGATTTAAGAACATTGTTCTATTACTTGCGGAACTAGCTTCATCTAGGGTATTTAAGAAGTTCTCCAGATGGTCTCAAAAATACAAATAATACAAACGTTTTTAATGGTGGAATAATCTTATTAAACTTATCACCGCGGAATCAAATTCAAATGAAGACCTCCTCTCGCCAAATCTATGAGCATAGTTTAACCATCCATGGTTTAACATTTCATCTACAAAGTGTTTATCCCTTTTCACAGTCTGTTGACGAAATTTCGTCAAACGCATGTTCAGAAGTAAAAACGTTTTTGACTGCTACCTTTATTTGAAGCATCCATTTATACACCTGTCATCTTTCATAAGAGATCAAATGTTATACATTTAAGTTGTTGACATAAAAGCTATATATTCGTATTTGCACCATAATGTTTTCAACCTTTCCATATGAAGTACTCTCTCATTTCCATCGAAGGACATGTTATAAGGAGAGGGACGAAGGAGGTAAGAGATAGAAATAGAGAGATGGAGAATAAAAGAGGGAAAGAGGCAGAGGAATAAGAGGGTGTAGAGATGTGTGAATAGATAATTTGTGTGAAAAGAGAGAAATAGAAATGGAAGGGAAAAACAAGGGTAACCTTTGGAACAAGCACGTCGCTTTTTGGAATATGCCAAGATTACATTTTCTCAGTAGCCTCCGCAATTATTCTTTGGTAATATTATACCCCCCCCCCCCCTAAAAAAAAGGACTGATATCAATGTTAATTAGAATTTTACGTCGTAAACATGTAATTGTTGTCTATGTATTTAAAATACAACAATCAAAGGACGATCAATTTTATAAAGAACAAATCAAAATATATACAAAATTAGTATATCTCCGAGAAATGAGGAAATTAACAACATACTGCATTCCTCTAACCCCATCCCAAAGCTTCCGCTCTCGCTCTTTCTCTTTCTCTTTCCCCCTCCCTCTCTCTCTCTCTCTCTCTCTCTCTCTCTCTCTTTCCTCTATTTTAAACACTTTTTTCCGTCGCGAGTCAGTATTCTGAGCATAACGAGACGTTCTCTTCAAGAATGATTGAATGCTGTACACGCAGTACTGGCCGCAGCCAAAGGGGTGCACGGGGCGCACATCCCTCGTTTGGGGGCAACTCCAACAACCTGGGCGAATAAGGATGAAATAGAAACGATAATGTTTTCTGGATTTATAATGGTGTTTATTGCATCCATGGTGTCTATAATTGCCTTTACAGATACATAATTTATCCCGGTCGCCGCTTTCTAGCTTGCCCAGATACGTTATGTGTACATCCTCCACTCCCTCGGGAGCATTCCATCTACCCGCTATTAAACAGACGCACATAATGCTGAATAGAACCATGGACCTTCTCCATGATAGAACCACAGTGATGTTCGCCTTCTACCGAATACCAGTTAAACACCTGAAAAGCTAGATGAAATGTAGAAAGAGCTTCGTTTAATTGCTGTGCTGAGGTTTGAACCCACGACCTTCTCATCTCCAGTTGAGCATTTAATTCCCCGACTACGCCACCTCTAATACTTCAGTAGCACGCATTTATACATACATATATATATATATTATGTGTGTATATGTTATGCTAGCGCCACTTGTCTTTTAGAAATCTTGGATCCACAACAGTCACGTAGCGCATGTCGTCACGTAATTTATGACAGAAGTGTATATTTATATCCCCCCCATCTATCACGCCAGGGCCAATGAAATCCTGGTATATTCCATGCTGCTATAGATCGACTTTGGCAATCGAGAAGGCGAAAGCAAAGAAGAGTGTTTATTTTTCATCAGTTAAAAGCCTTTTTCGCTCCTCGCGATATTTTCTTCTTTTCGGCTATTTGCCGTTCGGAAGATGATGTGGAAATCTCTTCCTCGAAAACAAATAATTCACTTCAGGGCATCGAAAGGGGGTCATGAAACGTATCGAGATTAACTTCTAGATAGAAAAGTCTAAATGTATTATTTTGTTAATGGTGGTCTCCTTATCGCTAAGAAACTGAACCCGACAGAGACAAGATCTCTTCTAAAAAAAAAAATGGTCACCCCAGCAGCGTATGAGTTTAAATCACAACAAAACGTGATACCGGATGACAGTTCGATATCTTTTGAATGGTTAAGTTTATATTATAAAGAAAGGCGTAAACACTAACGAGGGCCTGAGGTTCGTGATAAACGGAAGCAACAGTATGTTTAAGAAATATCTGAACGACGAGAAATACTTCCATTTCTTTAAAAGATTTGTTTTGGGTTCATATACGCATTTTTAAATCATATACGCTTATGAAAAGGAAAAAATAAATAAAGCAGGAAAAAAAATTCTGGCGCCTTTATAGCCGCATGCATTGAAATCATAACAAATGGTGTCTATTAGGTCGAACTTGTAACCTTCTTACCGAAAGTCAATATTTGTACAAATTCTAGAAAGCGCTTCTCTGCTTGTTAGAGTAGGTTATGAGAAGTGGTTAGAGGACACGTTATTTATGTTTGTCTCCCTGTCTGAGGACGAGAGTAACCGCAATGTGTTTATTTGAACAAACATTTTTCTGAGAAGCGTCTGATTAATAATTCATTGGGCAACAGTTTCTCACGTTCGGTGCCTCATTTTGCCGCTTATTCGCAAAGGCGAGTCAGTCAACACTTACTGATCTTGCGGGTTATGGATGTGAACGTTTTCATTTATGTTCTCTATAAATTATGTAATTCTCAGAAACAAGAAAAGCAGAAAATAAACAATGAAACAAAGAAAGGGACGAAGGAGATATGAATTGAGAAAGAAGACAACCCCCCCCCCCCCCCCCCCCAACGAAAATAACGGACCCAGTCAACAAACTAAAATGAATCAGAGGTATGATATTATGTTGATTTTTGCGGGATGAAAAGGTTAAAATCTGGCGCTCCGTAAATCACTTGACTATTATACTCTCTGCACCATCCTTAGCTAGAGATCGGCGCTCTATTCACTACGTCGGGTTGAAACCAGGACTGATGTCAGTGTTCTAGAATTAATAGCAGTACTTTCTTATTATAGAGATTATGTAAAGCTGCAGCAGGGTTGCCTGAAAACGCCAATTCGTATTTTCGAACTCCAATTGTTAATTGATATGCAAGTTAAACTGTCATATTATACAGTTATTGACTGGCAGGGGGTGTAATATAACATTATTTGGACTGCTGAAGGGAGTTATATTTCCCAAGTGGTTATATTTTCCCGAAGGGCGCAGCGCTGAGGGAAAATATGGTCACGAGGGGAAATATAACTCTCTTCAGGTCCAAAGAATGTTATATACCCCCTGCCAGTAAATAACTGTTATATTAGATAGCCCTTTTTTGTGGGGGGGGGGGGGGTCCAAACAAAATTTGCCCAAAAATTGTTTTTCCCCTTTTTTTTCGGAAATTACGGAAAAATAATCTGTCGAGATAGTTAAAGAAAAAAAACCTTACAAAAAAAAAAATTATACCAAAATGTTGGGGGTAAAAAAAAAAAAAAAAAAAAAAATTGAAAAAAAAAAATTCTTGCCCCAAAAAGCATTTTTCGGGAAAAAAAAAATACCCAATAAAGCATTTTTTGGGAAAAAAAGAAAATGTGGAAAAAATAATTTCAAGAGAAAAAAAAATTCATGAAAAAAAAAAATTGAAAAAATTTAATGACCCTCGGTATTAAATGGTTTAATGTGTGTAATTGGTGACATACAGTCCTCAAGAGGGCGACATGCATTGATTAAAAATATATTCATTTCACCAGCTGGTTAATATAACACCGAAAAGTGACCGGCCAGGAAAATATAACAATTTGGATCCTCGCAATTGATATCACGTGACGAGCTCTGGACCAATCACATCTCGGTATCTGTCTAAGCTATCTAATATATATATATCTTGTCTCTTGAATCAATTATCATTTATATCATACCTTTTCACCCCGCTTGTATTATTGTAGCACTGTTTGGTAACACATACCAATATCTATGATAAAGACATGTCTAAACCATAGAGATATATAACTACTAACACTAGAGGGCGTACTCGCTCAAATTGCTGTTCGGACCTGGAGCGGTGGCCGCCATTACTAAGGAGGGCAGAAAAACGAACGACCCAACAAGATACTGTGCACAACATACGTGGAAAAAATGGAGAAGCCAGGTTCGTGCGTTGCATTTGGATGTTCGAACCGAAGAAAGAAAGGGAACTGCATAATATTTCACAAGTAAGTTCTTCTTAATGTTATGTTGATTAATAAGGCGTTTTTAGAGCTAAAAATGTAGTTTATGCAGTGACTGTAGTCTGTACCCGGGTTGTCTCATGACAAGCCACCGCAGCTCCTGCAGCTCCTGCAGCAGCGGAGCGCGCCAGTCCACGCCCGCCGGCCTGGGGCAGGCATGGGTTAAGGTTCTGGGGATGGTGATGGGAAAATTCTGCTGCGCTGGAGTCGCTCGCAATTCCAAGAGCCAGAGAGTCCAACTCGGAAATATAACTCCATGAGCTTGATTCTATTAAAGAAAAGTCTAGAATAAAATGATATAATTAATTTTATCTTATCTAATTTCAAGATAAAAATCAAATGTCAACTTCTTGATATTTTAACTAGACTAGACTCTAGTAGTCTAGATCTAAACTCTAGTCTCTAATTTCTAAAGCCCGAAAGGCAAAGCCAGGTTAGACAGAAATAACCGTCTGATATGGGTCATTTCTTTAATAAAACTGACATTTGTTGACATTCCCCATAATATAATCAGAGATAGTAGTGGAGCCAGACGCAGTCTCAGTAGAACAACCGACGATATAGAGAGACTGAAGCTTTTGGTCTAAGCCAGGCTAGCCTGCCATATTTTACATCACAGGAGCTATCCAACTAGGCTAGGCTAGCCTAAAAATCCCACCGCACACTACACTATTTCTATCAAATTTGCTTATGACTTGCTGACATCATTATTATTTTATTTATTTGGCTGGAAGCTGCTTTCAGTTTCAGTCTTTAAAAAATCACATGAAATAGCATGAATAGTAGAACAATTGTCATGTTATGGGAAAAAACTCATTATTGTTTCCATTTGCTTTTATTGTAATGCAGGAATACACTCAAGAGAGGAAAGGATGTTACACACCACATCTCATTCCTAGAGCTGTGCCTACTGTCTTTCCTGGACATCCTTCTTATAAACAGACCCATGGCTCAAGACTCCCAGCAAAACCATGTACAACATCCGAAAGTGTTCCCGTGCCTTCAAAGAAACCCTATGACATTACAAAAGAACATGACTATTCTTTTTCTGTCTGAGTTGATTAGAAACTGAATATAACCAGACAGCAAGTGCAGGATGCCAAGAAACAGCTTAAAGTGGTGAAACAAGGTAAACAGGAGAGATGGAAAAACCAGGACTCTCTTGCAGGAAGTCCACGAAAGCAAGCTCATTTGCCAGGATCAGCTTGACCTACTTCAACACAACTTTGGAGAGAACGCATTTTCAGGAAAAACAAAACAAAACGTAGAACTTCATTCGTACAAACTACAAAGACAGATCGGTCTTTTATATTTTGCCTCTTGTCTGCATAGCTTATCCACTGGATGATTGACTGTGAAGCCGTTTAAAACTGGAGAGAGCTTTCAATGATCTTTTAAAAAAACAGAACAATCTGAGACTTTTGTTCTGTGTAATGAAATAAAATTTTTGGGACACATTGTGACAGTTGCACAACCTAACCATAATTTTCTGTTTGTTAACTTTACACAAAGGCAAACTAAAGTGGAACTTAGAAGAGTTGATTACATTAGGGGTTAAACAAAATGTACTTGAATTTTGAGTTGTTGTGAGGTACACTGTATTTGAATATTTACTCTATAAGCTTCATGATTGTACCTGCTGTATCTGATTCAGTTGCTATAATTTTTGCAAATTATTTGCACTCGACATTTGCTTTGATTCTGCAGGTACAGTATGGATAACCTGAGATAAACATGTAGACCTTTTTTATAACATTGTCTGGATTGCTCTCAACCAAGTGATTTACATCATTAAAGATGAAAAGCAAGAAATTCACATCAAGTGAGCCCATTTTCAATAAACGAGAAGAATTCACAGATGTGTGGCAATTGAAAAGCCTGTGTAATGCACACCATATACACACCCATAGATCGTTTTGTACATAGGTTTGAATTTTGTTCCAAAATGGAAAACTGCTTTTGAAGAGATTTGATAACAGAAAAATTATATGGAATAATGTCACTAGATGTAAACCCATAAGATTGTGCACTCTTTGGCTTGTTGTATCTACTGTGTACATTTGAGGGTAATCAGTTTCAAATTTATTATTATACCTGATGAATAATGATGTCAAAAGTAGTCAAAAGACCATGTTACTAAGAGGTTTCACTGAATAGTGTAGTGCAGTATCCTGAGATGTAAGTCTCTTCAATTATAGTTCTTCATAGCAATACAGGTGACTTGGAATATATATGCTCAATTACTATTTCTGGTTTGCATTTATTACTTGATGAAATGTCTTTGTATTATTAGTAAATGTGACGCGCCTGCGTGCGCTTGGAGCCAAGACTAGTTAATAAAGTGTTCGTTATCGCTGACATCTTGACACATAGACATTGGCCTCCTGACATTTATGTTTTGGGAGTTATTGTGGCGGTTTTGGGATGTGTAATGCTTGTCTTTGGTGGCGAATCAATTTGTTGTGGTTGTGTTGCCTATGATCCGTGACAGTAAATTTGGGGCTAAACTCTGAGGTGTTGTTTTTGCAATGTCTGTCCTTTCAATTGTGATGTATTATTGCAGTATATTATGTCCGATAAAAGGTCAAAACTTAAATGCCTATGCTGTAGAATATCAACACACGTGTGCCGTATGGTAATAAAAGGTTCATTTATTCATTTTTTTCTTCAAATTTAATTATAAGTTTATTCTCTAAAACTGGTTGATGAAGAAAATAAGAAATACACTGTATCAAGGAGAATATTATTTATGGAGAAAAAAAGTGATGTGAATAAATAATTATTACATCAATGATCAGCTGTTTTTAAAGAATATTCATATATATTTATAGTGAACTGTAAAAAATTGATTTATTCTTTCAGACATTAGAGATTTTCTAGAGAATAGGTGAAAGACATAAGGTGTGAATTTGATATAAAATGAGTGAGAGAAGAAGAAAAAGAATGTTTGGATGGATGAATGAATAAATGATTGGATGAGTAAATAACATAATTGTTTTAAATAAATGTGTATAATTCTTTCCTTCCCCCTCTTCCTATCTTCAGTATCGTCCTGTATCTGCATTTCCGTTATCTACCTATCCTTCTATATTATATCTATCTATCCATCTATTTATGTGTCTAGCTATCTAGGTTCCCATCTCTATCCCTAATCTATAAGTATCAATCTGTTTATAATAGCCATAAACATAAAATGAATATATTACCTTTAAAGCGTTTTAAATCAATAAACCCTGGCTCTCACAATAACTGAATTAGAAAGACATTGGCCCTGTAGCATAAAACTATATCATGACATAAATATCAAATACAAGTCCCAAATGCTTGATTCTGATTGGTTGAAAGCCAAGTAATATTTGATGTCATAATATCACAGTTTTATATAGACAAAGAGGAAGAAAAATTGAAGATATACTGAAATATAAATAGCTTTTTGTGTCCCTTTTACCTCACCATAACACCCGTAATTAATCTTGACCTACACCAGATACCATGACTGAGGCATGAGTAGGATTCATGTATTTGCAAAATACCACAATTATACCGTTTCATACTCGAAAACCGATAAATCAACCCCCAAAATGAAGCTTCACATTGCATATCAGTAGCACAGTTTCGAAGGGAACATCCGGGTATTTCTCGATGTTGTGCCCTCCTTAGTAATGGCGGACCGCGCTCCATGCGCGCACAGAGCTTTGAACGGGCGCGTATGACGAGTCCGCACTCTAGCCTTATTAAGTATATATCTCTATGGTCTAAACCCATATGTTTAAAATATCAAACTGATACAGTACACGAAAGATATGAATTTGGGCCCTTCAGTGTGATGGTATAGTGGGTACATTAAGCAAAACGAATCTGTAATATACTTGAATAAAATAATTATTAACTAAAAGTTTGATATCCCTATTTTTAAAGCACAATTAACTGCAAAGAGGGAACACGTATCGTTAGTTACCATAGGTACCGTTGAAAATATTATAATCCACTCGTTCAAGAAGGGTCTATAATTACATCAGCTAATTTCATAATTTGAATTACATTTAGAAGTCTTACAAATAACATGACAGAACAACCATCTAATAGTGTTAGCATAGTCGGCCAAGGAGTCAACACAACAAGCCTTCATGCAGTCAAATATAAATAATGGATGTTGAAAGCTGTAGATGAAACCTAGCCAACCCCCTCTATGCGTTCCTAATCCATCTGAATAAAGGCATTCATCCCTAATCCATTGGGCAACAGACCTTTTAGAATGTTTCTTCTGTTAGGTATAATATTACCTCATACATTATCGAGAGCGGTGACACATCAAACGGCACAGAGCCAATGTACTTTCTCCTTTCACTCTTTCAACTTTGTCGATTGCTACAGCGATAGTTTGTGTCGTTTCGTCGCACTCTGCGCCCGGGGGAGTTGGCTTGCGAAGCCCTGCCAGAGAGAGAGAGAGTCGGTCGTCTCGCAGATACAATTTGTACGGAGCTTTGGAGGATATTCTGAATGATTATACTCAAATGGAAAAAGGATACAATATTTTTGTTTCGTTTTTTTCTTCTCCGATTTACTTTCTCAGGAAATAACACCTATGATTTTAGAGGTAAATACGTATCCAAGGGAAAGGGAAACGAGTAAATATTCAAGCATAAAACATCACCTACCATCCCTCAATGAACGAAACCCTACCACACATGAATAGACTGATTCCAATATGCTTACATTGACAAACGACATTCGTCTATTTTCCTCGTTGCACTTTCTCTCTCATTTAAAGACTCGTCAATGTGTTTGTCATGCCACAGGAAGTGCACAATGGTCGGATTTGCTCAATACTAAACCAGCTGCGCGAGCAAACAATGCTTATAATGCATACACAATGCTTTTGCTATATTATATTCTTCACGTGTGGTCCCTCAATGTTTAAAAGAACAAAAGCATTCACAATTCAAAGAAATGAAATAAGCCTAGATTTTTGTATGCTTGTTTTGTATTAAAGTCATAACAGGATTGGTTCCTTTTTTTTTAATTCAAAGTCTCTAAGAAATAGGTTTCCTTTTTTTAGGACTGTCTTAATAAATATCAATGTGTCTCATCATGTTCCCTATAATCTCTATTAAAACATCTAAATATTTGAATGTATTTGAATACAGAAAATAGAGTTTCATTCGTTGGTATAAAACTATGATTTTTATCCGGATATAAACCCCATCACATGATTACATGTCACTGACCTGAAAAGGTATGACGATAATAGAACTTAGCATAAGAGTAATATCAAACCTTCATTTCGATGTTCTTCTGTGTACACTGAAAGTTGCAGAAAATCGACTAGCAATACAAAGCAAATCTCTCGTGAAAGATGAAATTATAATCATTAACAATATGACTCCGTTTAGTGTGGCTTTTCTGATGTAATTAATTTGCTGACCTGCCTTATTTGATGATTTTGTTTCATGTATCAAATTATAATCATGGTGGAAAGGGAGAAAGTTGAACAGAATATTTGAAAAACATCCATAAGATTTCATGAGAAGAAATTCAACTTTGTACGAGCGCTTTGGAAAGTTGTAATCAAGAATCCATAAATCATTTCATTTCTCAATTACTCAGTTCGGAATAAAGTCAGACAGAGATAATGGAAAAGAAT
>JAVYIG010000204.1:40000-47500 GCA_035222895.1 Strongylocentrotus droebachiensis
CTGATGGACCTCCGTTAACAAGTTCAATGCACTGTTGACTGACCGGCTGGCTAATGAAAAACATCTGGAATTATTTCCGATATTAGTTTCCGTCTATGTGCGTCGTCAATAGAAACTATTTCTTTCCTAGAACATGGCTACCGTAAGAATTTAATTTGCCATAATGTTTCATACGACAAACAATGGCGTAGACAGTGCATGAACGATGCGTGAACGATGAAAAGATAAAGACGCGCTGTTTAATTTAGGAGTACGTCTAGTCTTGCTCTTCATTCCTTCTTGTTCACCTTTTCCTCTATCCGTCTGTTCTGACATAAAGCCAAAGATAGAATAGTACATTGCTATTGAGGTCATTCTCATCTACGATTGAAAAATCGTAGTCGAAGATAAATCATTCGTGGCCTTGTTTGGTTTCTTACCGGTCAGGAGTGGTAATGATTCGAGCAACGAGAGGAATATTAACAGGAAATTGAAAGGTTTCCTCCGTTAGGTGATAGAGGGCAGTAGTGTTTTTTTAGCTGCATTATACAATGTCAGAATGTTATAACACTTATGATTAGTATTTGTTTAATTGTTTTTAATCGTCATTATAAAACTAACAATTTTCATTGTCTCTTTTTATATAAATTTGGGTTAAATTGGAAAAGCATGTTACTGGTAACTGTTTGGAAATGAGTACACGTGGAGTGTTGCTGATAATAATACTGTACTGAGAATTCAGATAACCTATACAGCCGAATTGTTAGAATACGAAATATAATGCAGGAACTTGTTCGAAAACGTTTTTATTTGGCATAGTCTAGACAAAAACACAACTATTTCTACCCCTCCCTCTTAAAGGTATTTTATATTTCTACCAAATCCGTCTAAAACAACATTTTACTTGCAGTATGCAATAATGCGCGTGTTTTATTGAAAATCATTCTCTGATATCATTTGACCTAAGGGCTAAATTCAGAGAAATCGGTTATCCATCTGCTATATCCGGATCGTTAGAGTGATAATGTATATCGAAAGACATGAGCACTTTCTGAACTGTTCAGAAACAGTTTCCCCTCTCATCATCATCTGCAATCATAACATGTACTTACTTTCTCATCAACCGAAGTAAATGCATCCATGTTCATTCATCAGTGTGATATCTACAAACAGGCTGAAAAAGGTTTAAAGGTGTCCTCTTCTGTATCTCTTTTTCCAGCTTTTGATATCTGTTCTTTTTCTCTTTCTCTCACTCTCTCTCATTCTCTCACTCTCACTCTCTCTCTCTCTCTCTCTCTCTCTCTCTCTATCTCTCTCTCTTTCTCTCTTTCTCTCTCTCGTTGTACCCCCCCCCCCCCGTTCACTGTCTACTGCTCTTCTCCTCTGCCACTCTCTCATTCTTGTTCAATATCGCAAATAACCCCCTCCCCCTTTACTTTCTGCGATTCGACTATTTCTGTTGGTTTCTCCATCGCTTTGTTTGAATAAACTATATATCGGGATAAAACGTCTACCTTCTTAAATCTCATGGAAAATAATATTTCGGTCACGCAATGAGGCAACCCTGGATGGGGATCGGATCACTTAAAATAACCTCCAGTAACCTGTTGTATCCATTTCCCTTTGAAACTGACCCTTCCTTCCCCTCTTATCTCTCTCTCTCTCTCTCTCTCTCTTTCTCTCCCTATCTCTTTCTATATCTCTCCCCATCACTCTTTTTCTTTATTATGTGTGTCTGTCTCTTCCTTTCTCTCTGTTTTTTCCATTTCCTGTATTTGCATTTATTTCTCTTTCCTTCTTTCTATCTCTCCAACAAAATTATTTCAATAAAGTCTTCTTTCTTATCGATCTATCTATCTATCTTTCTCTCAATCTATCTTACCTTCTTCCGTGTCCTAGGTGCCCCCTTGGACGGATTCAGTAGAATCGATTTACCGGAGTAAGTCACCGTGTTACACCCCACTCCAGACTCAGTCATTGAACCGTTTTATTCTAGAGTTTGAGAGTGTGTTCGAGACAAT
Source organism: Strongylocentrotus droebachiensis (assembly GCA_035222895.1). Classification (NCBI taxonomy): domain Eukaryota; kingdom Metazoa; phylum Echinodermata; class Echinoidea; order Camarodonta; family Strongylocentrotidae; genus Strongylocentrotus; species Strongylocentrotus droebachiensis. The sequence goes on from JAVYIG010000204.1 coordinate 42,001, forward strand.
GCATTCTATGAGATCAAGAGTCAAGTCCTCCTGAGCAGAAGTGTGCCATCCAAACACCCCCATGGTATGGAAAGGTCGTAAATAATCCTGCATTTGCATTTATATGTGTATTGATCGATAAGGAAGGAAAACAATGCCCTCTGTTGGCATAAGTAGGTCGCCCCTAAGCTAATTTTCAGAAATCAAATCGTCAAAAGATGGATGGAGACCCATCACGGGGGCGAACGCATGGAACTATAAAAAGGCTGAAACAGGGATTAGACTTAGTAAATACAATCATACTAAAACAGCATAATGACCTATATACCTATATATCTATATCACATTAAACATTCGATCCCATAAAGATGTCTCTGTGTTAATCCCAAAACCACCTGAGCTCGTTCTAAACGTCAACCGTTTGCGGATCAAAAATGTAGCTTTAGGGCTAGTCTGTTATTTCACCTTTGCAATGTGGGAGTCATTCTATTTAGTTGAGATTGGTAATGAAATCTATCTTCCCCCGTGTCCGAGGAACATTCTCATATGTTCGTCACACAGTAAACTAGAATTTGAACTTACATGATTTGCTTTGACCTCGTCGAGAAAGTTTTTAAAGAGAAGGTTAAGTTCTAGACAAGACGAAAAATTATTTGGGAGCTTTTTCGTTTATTTTATGTTAGTGTGGATTAGTGCGGAAGTGTATCATAGAAAAAATAAATGCCCCTGAAAAAGTATGGCTCTGAAAAATAAATGTCCCCGTTTTCGATTAATGACAAGTATCAGCTGAAGCTTGTGAACCACACTTTTATGCCACCTGTTTGTGTAGTCCCATATACACATGTCTGTGTACAGTTTATGTGACTTTACGGGCCAATTTCTTATCATTTTGAAGATTCCCAAAACTCACAGTATACTGTATACACCAATTCAAATATGACACATGATCAGCCTTTTCCAATAGCTTCTGCACAGTTTATTTCACATTTTCTTTTCACAATGCAGGTGCGAGTTGCACGACCAGAACTCATCTACCAAAAAAAAAGTTTCAGAAAATACTATACATGAACTTTCAAAATCAGTAGCACAGCTAGCAAAGGATGGCCTAGCGCCCCACACCCCCCCCCCCCCTTTCCATCTCACCTTGTCCCCTCTCTCTCTCTGTCTCTCTCTCTCTCTCTCTCTGGGCTAAAGTCACAGAAAAATTACAGTGTATCTCTGGTGCGCTAGTCGGACAGCCCATTAACAGATACAAAACTTTTTATTCACTTGCATTGAGGATATCTCAAATATATGAAAACATATAAGCCAACAAATCAAACATTTAAAACCACATTTTGTGTATGCATTACAAATTCGAAAGAAGCTAATGTGTCATACAGCTAGGAAAAATATATGAAATTGTAAAACACCTGCGTAGGAAATCCGAGATCGAATTGATGTATGCGTGCCCTGAATATTCAGAATTGTACCGATTGTCTATACATTTTGTACAGCATAACGCTTTAACCAATTCTGTTGCTATGTGCATGTTATACAATGGCATGCAGACATTGTCATAACCAACCGAACAGCTGCAATTTTTGCTTTTTAACCAATTTATAATAGATAAAATAAGCCATATGGTAAGCCATTCTAGAAGATATATTGATTGGTTCCTGAACAAGGTGATTACATTTTAGTTATTCACATGTAGCCATGTGATCACAGAAAGTCATTTTACTGGACATTAAATATTCGTTACAGTCCTAATGAGCGAAAAGCAAGGAGATGGGCTGATGAGCATTTTGCGGGGGAAAGGGTAAAAATGTTTAAAGATATCAATCGCTAAATACATGTTGATCTCAAATTGGTAGAGTGGGCATTCGGCAGCAAGGGTTTTAATTTACAGGACACTAATTCCCATTCATTCTAAGAAAAAGCCATCAGTTTCATGTTTCATAAATTAATCAAAGTAATAAATCTAAAGGTGATAAATAATTAAAAGCAGAATATTGTAGGTATCAAAGGGTGCTTCAGTCACAACAAATACCTCAGTAGTCACTTTTATCATCGTCATCATCGTTGTGATTGAAAACATGAATCAACGGTTAGCAACTCTAAACATTATACTTCTTGTTTTTTAGCTGGGAGCCAAGTCTTAAAAGACTTACGCGGTTTTCTTTGAAGACGCTACGAGGGGGGCAGGTGTGACCCATTTACTTCTCTTCTCGCTCGAGTCCCGGCTATTTGCATGAATCATATTTCCGACCAGCCCCCGATATTAAAATGTAAGCTAATACCGATGCATCGGGTCATCTTAGGACTTACAATGGTGGTTGAATACCAATTATAACTGTGGTTGTGTGTCCCCTTGGCAGGAGGAGAGGCAGGATGGTGGTAGGCGAACAGGTGGTGTTGAGGATGATGGGGGTAAACAGACATGGGGGGATATAGTAATAGCGACAATATGTAATATAGTACTCATGAATGCAGCTCTTCATTGAAGTCAAATTGTTTTGTAGTTGTCTCAGGTTTCCACAACCTCGTCAGATTTTGTTGGTGGTCTTGTGTATGTTTTTTTTGGTTCGATTTAATGTTTCATTTGTTTCTTTTCTTTTTTGCATGTTGGAGATGTTTTGCGTACACTTGTCGGCAGATTTGGAACGACAGCCCCCATGCTATAAATAGTGAACCAACATCCCTGTTTTTTTTTAATTTTAGAAAAATTATTTCGCCCCAAATCGACTTCCTTTCCTGATTTTTCCATCACCTGTGATGGCTGAATCCTTAGAGCTCATTCAGCTAGCATAATGGAGAAGGTTGATTTAAAAGGTCAAGATGACGACTTTCAAGAACTTCCATTCCAGACTTGACCTACTTGCACGGACGGCAGTATATTGTATTACGAGAATCAAGATGCAATATTACGGAGTTTTATAAAGGTTTTATTTATGGAAGGTGAGTAATACGCCACCATGCATAACCAAACATTCAAAGATTATGAGGAGAAGCTATGTGTATGGATTTTCCTGAATGTAAATTATCGATCTAGTTAGGGGGTAGAAATCTCCCTGAACATATTCAGCGCAGGATTTATAGGGCACGACGGTCCTGCCCATGCCCCTTATCTTTGCTAATTATATAACAGATATTTTTCGGCATTACCCCCCCCCCCCCCCCGACCCCCCCCCCCCCCCCCCTGCTCCCCGCGCCTCCTCCCCCTCTCTCTCTCTCTCTCTCTCTCTCTCTCTCTATCTCTCTCTCTTCTCTCTCTCAGTCAGTCTTTCTTTCTCTCTCTCTCTCTCTCTCTCTCTCTCTCTCTCTTCTCTCTCTCTCTCTCTCTCTCTCTCTCAACATCCTGTATCCGCTCCTGGTTAAATGTAAGAATAAAACAATGCTTTGGTTGCTCAGACTAGTCTCAATTAAGATCAACCCGTGTTGAAATTGGTCTGAACAGCTGGAAACGACCTTTATTGCAAGCTAGGTTATTCTCCTCCAAGAAAAAAGGGTTTACGGCCGGCTTCGGCCTGAGTAATCTAAAATTACTTCGGCTTTGGTCAAGACAAACATATTGCGTTTGCGGAAGCTTGGAATATATAGCTTAGTGATTTTGCGCTCAAATTGTTGGCGCCTGGTTCGTTTACGTTGTGAGATACGAGAGGTGACTTGTCTTCAGCTGCAGTTTTCTACTCGGAACTAAAGAAAAGAAAATAACGGCATGTGATCAGAGACACGCAATAGACGTTTCCTTCGCTTCTTCACACATAAAATGTTGAAACAAAATGATGATTAGAGAGCACAAAATTACAATGTAGGAACCCAGGGTAGCCTCATCAGTATTGATACCGTTCTCCCTGATGGGGGGGGGGGGGGAGGAGTAATCATAATTACCCCCCCCCCCCCCCCGTTTAAGCCGAGATACCATGAAAAGGCGCTCAAGCATCCAGGGAGTTTCTTCCTACAGGGTACCCATTAACCTTACCTCGGTGAAGAGTGGTAAATGTAAATGAATGTCCTGCCGAAAGACATTAGTGCCGAGGCGGGACACGAACAACAAACCATGTAAGCCACAGTCCGTTGACGTATCCACTAGACCACGACACCTCTATTAAACATTTACGCATATCTAAGGAGTACCTTTGACAGTCATTATTCCATGAATGCGGAGAAAGAATTTGTTTTGAATTGCAAACTTTACTAACGAGCGCTCATTATAAATGTCACCGCCAGTGTTGGTTTTATCTTCATCCTCAATGATTCCTATTATTAAAAGCCGAGATTCGCTGAAGGGCCTGAAGACCTACAGGCAACCTTAATTAAGTCCTGTTTTTGAATAGATCTAATGAGATATAATCCTCAAAATGGCAACACTCGTCGTTTGTTCTCCATCCTATATTGACCTTTTATATTACTTCATGTTGTTATCTGCTTCTTTTCAATGTTTAATCTTTCACTCTGAATACTCGATGATCATGATCAACCTTTTCATTTCCGTGAGCTTCTGTTATTACTTATTGACCGTTTCAGGAACATAGCTGGCGCTCTTTCAGGTGGTTTTCGTTATAACGTCATTAGTGAAGACTTGTAATGTAGTATACATGAGGGGTGTACTTTGTTGCGTCTTTACTTCTTATTACAGACAAATCACATCCGCCAGATTAACAATATGATTATGTTTAATAGAATATATTTATTCGAGTTGAAATCTTCGAGATGATAAACACTAATTATTAATGTTAATGACCAAAATGCAATATTAGAATCATGTAACATGGGGGCAATAACGAAATGTAAGTACCATTACTCTCCCCCTTAATTATTTACTGAATAAAAAGGGGAAATTAACTTAAACAACATGTGGAAAGCGCCGTGGTAATATAGGAGAAGGCTCTCTGATACGACAGGTCCCGGGTTCGATTCTAGCTCAGTGCTTTATAATAAATAATAATAATAGGCATTTCTATAGCGCCATCTATATACACTGTCGCTCATAAAGGTGGAATATTTTTACCCCAATTTATGGAATTATTTAAAAAATAATTTAAATAATAATAGATCTAGATAATAGTATACATTCTCAGAATTTATTGAATAATAATATGACAATGTGTGTTTTGCGTGACTGTTAAAGCATGTTTATGCTACTATGCTTATCAAATAGGGGACCTACGCCCTTAAGTAAAAAAAAAACAGAAAATGCAATAAATTTTCAATAATTTATTGCATTTTACCCCGGTCCCCAACATAAACAAATCCTCTGGATGGCCATGCATTATGGCTCAAGGCATGGGCACACAGAGGATTTGTTTTATGTTGGGAACCGGGGTAAAATGCAATAAATTATTGAAAAATTATTGCTTTTTCTGTTTTTTTATTTATTTATGGAAACTGCCCCCTACCCTAGCCCCCGCTGCGTATAGTCATGGTTCAGTGAAAAAGCAATGACCTCGTAACCGCGAGGCCCCAGGATCAAAACCGTGTCGATGTGCTATATTAGTGACCTTTTGTGGGACATTAATCCTCATTACTGTCATTTATG